>WNWK01049832.1:0-13067 GCA_009830355.1 Cherax destructor
TCTCTCTCTCTCTCTCTCTCTCTCTCTCTCTCTCTCTCTACCTACCTACCTTCCTTTATCATACCTCTTAAAGTTGTGTATGGCACCTGCCTCCACTACACTGGAATAGTCTGGAAAGTTAAGTAGTGGAGGCAGGTACCATACATAGCATTAAAAAGAGGTATGATAAAGCTCATGGAGGAGGGAGAGAATGGACCTAGTGGCTAGAATGGACCTAGTGGAAGAGGCGGGGCCAGGAGGTATGACCCGACCCTGCAACCACAATTAGGTGAGTACACTTAAGTGATTAAACACACACACACACATACGTCAAGAAATTAGAGAAATTACCAAAGAAAACGCAAAATATTCAATAATAAATATCAGCAAAGAGAAATTGAATAAATAAATTAGCAATAAATTTACCCATTGAAAAGTCTATCGCATTTTTAAGAGAAAAGCAGTGTTTTGTCATTATTCGTATTTGTCATCATCGTAGATATTTTCGTGGTTTTCGTCTTCCTGGTGTTATTTGTTCTGCTTTGTTAGCATCTTAGTTTTCATCATTGCTGTAGATTCCTATTTCCTCCGAAATAGTCTTAGATAATATTAATAATAACCCGTTATTTTCAACTCTTGTTGATAATTAAAAGTAAAAGATTTTGAATACACAAGTACCAGCGCGTATCAGAATTTATTGGTATTTATAGCCGCTGAAGCAGCCTAAATGTACAGCGTTTTATTGTAATAGGGATTATTAAATGGGCACATATTTAAAAATTGTCATCCATATTGGAGTCCATTTAATAAGTTATCGGGCCATTATTATTTTATATAAAGCTGAAAATATGAACCAACGATCATGGTGGGTTCTGGATGTTGAGTTTTTGTTTTGCTCCGAGATAATATATTTGTTTACATATTTGCAACTGCAGGAGCAGAGCTAAGTTTGTGGTGCTTTATTTTAGTGTTCAGTTTGTTTGCAATTGTGTGTATGTGTGTGTGTGTTTGGGTGGGTCGGTCGGTGTTTTCTGTGTGTGTGTGGGGGGGGGCTGTCCCCAGTAGTAAGACCAATTTCGTAATATCTCACCATAATTCTATGTTCTTCCGGTTGATTACATACACCTTTATTCATATCCATACTTTCCTGGATTTTTTTGAGTTTCTTAATTTGTATACCAGTTAATAATCTTATAGTATCCCTAACTGTTTGTTTTCTTGCCTCTCACCCTGAGACTGTCGAATAATTACATTATCTTTGATAGGCAGGATATTAAGTTCCTGAACCCGATTTGTTGACTTGCAGTGAATTCCGTATCTTCAAGGCGCTCCTCTAGTTTCCTTATAAGTGTCTTCACCTTGCATATAATGCTTATCAAAATATTTGTCTTTAAATCAATTTCTCTTATTTGTTTCTTCTTTTAAATTATGGTATTACGACTGCGGTTTTCTATTGTCTTATTATGTTTTCGTGCATTTAATATTCATATAGCTGCTGATCCTTCACAAGTATCCAAGGTGATACAATTTGCGATCCATTTCCTTAAATGTGTGTACAGCTCTGCTGTCAGACTCTTCTTACTCTCTTGTCATTTGAAAGCTCGATAGTTTTGTTCAACTCCCCCTCCTTCCCAATTCCGGTTCATCTTCCTGTTCTATATATTGTTGAATTCCTTACAGACTTCCTGAATAAGTTCCCTTCCTCTTCAGTTTAATTACTTGTATTGTGTGTGTGTGTGTGTACTCACCTAATTGTGGTTGCAGGGGTCGAGACTCAGCTCCTGGCCCCGCCTCTTCGCTGTCTGCTACTGGGTCTCTGCTCTCCCTGCTCCATGAGCTTTATCATACCTTGTCTTAAAACTATGTATGGTTCCTGCCTCCACTATATCTTTCTCTAGACTATTCCACTTCCTGACTACTCTGTGGCTGAAGAAATGCTTCCTAACATCCCTTTGACTCATCTGAGTCTTCAGCTTCCAGTTGTGTCCCCTTGTTTCTGTGTTCCCTCTCTGGAACATCCTGTCACTGTCTACCTTGTCAATTCCCCGCAGTATTTTGTATGTCGTTATCATGTCTCCTCTGACCCTTCTTTCCTCCAGTGTTGTTAGTCCTATGTCCCTCAACCTTTCTTCATAAGACAGACCCCTGAGTTGTGGAACTAACCTTGTCGCAAACCTTTGCACTTTCTCTAGTTTCTTTACGTGCTTGACCAGGTGTGGGTTCCAGACTGGTGCTGCATATTCTAGTATGGGCCTGACGTACACGGTATACAGTGTCTTGAACGATTCCTTGTTAAGGTAACGGAACGCTAATCTTAGGTTTGCCAGTCGCCCATATGCTGCCGCAGTTATCTGGTTGATGTGTGCCTCCGGAGACGTGCTTGGCGTGTGTGTGTGTGTGTGTGTGGCTCACCTAGTTGTGCTCACCTAGTTGTGGTTACAGGGGTCGATTCATAGCTCCTGGCCCCGCCTCCTCACTGGCCGCTACTGGGTCTCTCTTCCTTCGCCATGAGCCTTATCATACTTCTTCTTAAAGCTATGAATGGATCCTGCCTCCACTACATCGCTCCCCAAACTATTCCACTTCCTGACCATTCTGTGACTGAATACTTCCTAACATCATGTGATTCATCTGAGTCTTCAACTTCCAACTGTGTCCCATCTCTGGAACATTCTTTCTCTGTCCACCTTGTCAATTCCTCTCAGTATTTTATATGTCGTTATCATGTCCCCCCCCCTATCTCTCCTGTCCTCCAGTGTCGTCAGGTCGATTTCCCTTAACCTCTCCTCGTAGGACATACCCCTTAGCTCCGGGACTAGTCTTGTTGCAAACCTTTGCACTTTCTCTAGTTTCTTTACGTGCTTGGCTAGGTGTGGGTTCCAAACTGGTGCTGCATACTCCAATATGGGCCTAACGTACACAGTGCACAGGGTCCTGAACGATTCCTTATTAAGATGTCGAAGTGCTGTTCTTAGATTTGCTAGGCGCCCGTATGCTGCAGCAGTTATTTGGTTGATGTGCGCCTCAGATGTGTTTGGTGTTATACTCACCACAAGATCTTTTTTCTTGAGTGAAGTTTGTAGTATCTGGCCCCGTAGACTGTACTCCGTCTGCGGTCTTCTTTGCCCTTCCCCAATCTTCATGACTTTACACTTGGTGGGTTGAACTCCAGGAGCCAATTGCTGGACCAGGCTTGCAACCTGTCCAGATCCCTTCACATCATCTGCAAACAGTGACACTTCGGAGTCTATTCCTTCCGTCATGTTCACAAATACCAGAAACAGCACTGGTCCTAGGACTAACCCCTGTGGAACCCCACTCGTCACCGGCGCCCACTCTGACACTTCGCCATGTACCATGACTCGCTGCTGTCTTCCTGACAGGTATTCCCTGATCCATTGGAGGGCCTTCCCTGTTATCCCTGCCTGGTCCTCCAGCTTTTGCACAAATCTCTTGTGTTGAACTGTGTCAAACGCCTTCTTACAATCCAAGAAAATACAATCTACCCACACCTCTCTTCTTGTCTTACTGTTGTTACCCTGTCACAGAACTCCAGTAGGTTTGTGACACAAGCTTTCCCGTCCCCGAAACCGTGTTGGCCGTCGTTGATAAGCTCATTCCTCTCTAGGTGTTCCACCACTCTTCTGATAATCATCTCCATGACTTTGCATACTATACATGTCAGTGACACTGGTCTGTAGTTTAGTTCTTCATGTCTGTCTCTTTTTTTTAAAAATTGGGACTACATTTGCTTTCTTCCATACCTCAGGTAATCTCCCTGTTTCGATAGATGTGTTGAATATTGTTGTTAGGGGTACACATAGCGCCTCAGCTCCCTCTCTCAGAACCCATGGAGAGATGTCCGGCCCCATCGCCTTTGAGGTATCTAGCTCACTCAGCAGCGTCTTCACTTCTTCCTCGGTTGCATGTATTGTGTCCAACACTTGGTGGTGTACCCCGCCTCTCCGTCTTTCTGGAGTCCCTTCTGTCTCCTCTGTGAACACTTCTTTGAATCTCATGTTGAGTTCCTCACAACTTCGCGGTCGTTTCTTGTGATCTCTCCTCCTTCTTTCCTTAGCCTGATCACCTGGTCCTTGACTGTAGTTTTCCTCCTGATGTGGCTGTACAACAGCTTTGGGTCAGATTTAGTTTTCGCTGCTGTCATTTTCATATTGTCGTTGGGCCTCCCTTCTTACCTTTGCATATTCATTTCTGGCTCTACGACTGCTCTCCTTATTCTCCTGGGTCCTTTGCCTTCTATACTTCTTCCATTCCCTAGCACAATTGGTTTTGGACTCCCTGCACCTTTGGGTGAACCATGGGGCTCATCCTGGCTTTTTCATTATTCCTGTTACCCTTGGGTACAAACCTCTCCTCAGCTTCCTGGCATATTGTTGTCATATATTCCATCTTGTTTACTGACTTCCCTGCCAGTTTTGTCCCACTGAACCCCATTCAGGAAGTTCTTCATGCCCACGTAGTCCCCTTTCTTGTAGTTTGGCTTCATTCGTCCAGCCCTTCCTGCTTCTCCATCCTCTTGTAACTCTACTGTGTACCCAAAGCTTAAAACCACATGATCACTGGCCACAAGGGATCTTTCATATGTGATGTTCTCAATATCTGCACTGGTTCATCCTGTGTGTGTGTGTGTGTGTGTGTGAGTAGTGTCAGCGTGCTCGTTTTAATTTTTTTTTATGCTGCATTTGTGTATTATGTAGATGGTATCTATATTTGTATGGAGAAGGTACTTACGAGAGTAATTAAACAAAAATCACTTATTCCATCTAGTAGTAGACGAACTCTGAACCTTCTTCCCTCAGAGAATACAAAAGACATTCACATATAATTTACACACCTAATTTAGTTTTTCATTGGTGAACGTGAGTTTAATGTTAAACGTGATATAATTTTAATCGAGGCTCTGGTTAATGTAGAATCTAGTTATCATGGTAGAGCGTAAAATACATTTTGGTGAACGTGAATTTACTAAAAGATAAAACCAAGTAAAGGCGAAATGAAGCCGTTATGAAGAATTCTTATTTAGTTCTTGGTTAATTTAGGCTACATTTAACTGTGTTGCGTTGTTTTATTTATCAATTGAGAGCAATGTTAACTTTAAACTGTTGGACACACAAGCTAGTTTATTAAGGCAACATATATTAAATGTCGTGTTGTGAATCATTGTAGGAAGGACAGGGAAATGTGGGGCAATGGAAGAAGATATGAAGGAGAGAATGGTAGGGAGAAGGAGAGAGAGGAGAGTGAGAGTGAAAGAGAGAAACTAAATGTCAGGCAAGGATTAAAAATAAATCTCGGGGCCTATTCTCCACCATAACCGTTGCAGGAGTGGGCAAAATACGGCCCGTGGTCCATATCCGGTCCGCCACTGTGCCTAGCAATTTAGGAAGATTTATAGTGTCTCCAGTTTAAGAAAAATTTCCTTCTGATTTGATTATGTGGTAATTAAGAGCTAGTGTTTGGCACTCTTAGCAGTAAGATCCATCATTACTTAACCCAGTTATTATTATAACCTTAAGATTATGTAAGTGTTCTGGCTTGATTTTAGGACAAACGCTTTACTTTGGCACAACCTCCACTAATCCCTGGATGAGGGCAAGTCAGAGCCACCTGTGCTCCAGCGTTCGTACATTTAGGTACCCGCCTGATAACCCAGAAACTGTTTTCTTTCTTTTCTTGGTTCATTTCTGACCCAGGAGGAGAGCATGGTCACTTCACCTATATACTGAATTTACTCGTCGATTCGAAGATTTCAAAATAATCGAACGTGATATGTCTACAATCGCCTATCATTTTTCAGATAAAATTCATAAAGCACCAGTTGACCATCAACTTGATCTTATTGACCTGCTAATGACTTGCTGTTTTCATTTAGATAAAATTAGTTAAATTTTACTTGGTCTGTTTATTTCATTTAGCATACGTACATGAACACTTCCATTCTTTTATTAGACTGAACCCACATTACTGCAACATAGGTTAAGAAGAACGATACCCTTTGAAAAGTGAATAATATTGAAGCTACTATAATCTTCCACTATCCTTACTGCTACTTTCTCGTGAAAAGTTAAATAGGAATACTGAAAATGGTTACCACTCAGTTTACATTGGCTTTAAGCACCTCAGTTTCCATTACTAACACCTCAATCAGTTTCCATAACATTTAACACCCCAATTAGTTTCCATGACATTTAACACCCCAATTAGTTTCCATGACATTTAACACCCCAATTAGTTTCCATGACATTTAACACCCCAATTAGTTTCCATGACATTTAACACCCCAATTAGTTTCCATGACATTTAACACCCCAATTAGTTTCCATGACATTAACACCCCAATTAGTTTCCATGACATTTAACACCCCAATTAGTTTCCATGACATTTAACACCCAAATTAGTTTCCATGACATTTAACACCCCAATTAGTTTCCATGACATTTGACATCCCAATTAGTTTCCATGACATTTAACACCCCAATTAGTTTCCATGACATTTAACACCCCAATTAGTTTCCATGACATTTAACACCCCGATTAGTTTCCATGACATTTAACACCCCGAATAGTTTCCATGACATTTAACACCCCAATTAGTTTCCATGATATCATTTAACACCCCAATTAGTTTCCATGACATTTAACACCCCGATTACTTTCCATGACATTTAACACCCCGATTAGTTTCCATGACATTTAACACCCCAATTAGTTTCCATGATATATAACACCCCAATTAGTTTCCATGACATTTAACACCCCAATTAGTTTCCATGACATTTAACACCCCAATTAGTTTCCATGACATTTAACACCCCAATTAGTTTCCATGACATTTAACACCCCAATTAGTTTCCATGACATTTAACACCCCAATCAGTTTCCATGACTTTTAACACACCACTTAGTTTCCCTAGCTTTTAGCAACGCACTTAATTTTCCGCTTTGATGTGTTAAACATAAAGGCAAATATTAGTATCCCTGTACTGGGCTAAAAGGTTTACTATTGGCATGAAGGAATTTGTATCTAACTAAATTTCTTTTTAAATATGTATGCAACCCTTTTAAAATATCTATATTTTATTAGCACTTTCACCGTCTGTTGGTAATTGGTTCTATTCGTATGTATGTATATGGTTAATTTAGGCTACATTTAACTGTGTTGCGTTGTTTTATTTATCAATTGAGAGCAATGTTAACTTTAAACTGTTGGACACACAAGCTAGTTTATTAAGGCAACATATATTAAATGTCGTGTTGTGAATCATTGTAGGAAGGACAGGGAAATGTGGGGCAATGGAAGAAGATATGAAGGAGAGAATGGTAGGGAGAAGGAGAGAGAGGAGAGTGAGAGTGAAAGAGAGAAACTAAATGTCAGGCAAGGATTAAAAATAAATCTCGGGGCCTATTCTCCACCATAACCGTTGCAGGAGTGGGCAAAATACGGCCCGTGGTCCATATCCGGTCCGCCACTGTGCCTAGCAATTTAGGAAGATTTATAGTGTCTCCAGTTTAAGAAAAATTTCCTTCTGATTTGATTATGTGGTAATTAAGAGCTAGTGTTTGGCACTCTTAGCAGTAAGATCCATCATTACTTAACCCAGTTATTATTATAACCTTAAGATTATGTAAGTGTTCTGGCTTGATTTTAGGACAAACGCTTTACTTTGGCACAACCTCCACTAATCCCGGGATGAGGGCAAGTCAGAGCCACCTGTGCTCCAGCGTTCGTACATTTAGGTACCCGCCTGATAACCCAGAAACTGTTTTCTTTCTTTTCTTGGTTCATTTCTGACCCAGGAGGAGAGCATGGTCACTTCACCTATATACTGAATTTACTCGTCGATTCGAAGATTTCAAAATAATCGAACGTGATATGTCTACAATCGCCTATCATTTTTCAGATAAAATTCATAAAGCACCAGTTGACCATCAACTTGATCTTATTGACCTGCTAATGACTTGCTGTTTTCATTTAGATAAAATTAGTTAAATTTTACTTGGTCTGTTTATTTCATTTAGCATACGTACATGAACACTTCCATTCTTTTATTAGACTGAACCCACATTACTGCAACATAGGTTAAGAAGAACGATACCCCTTTGAAAAGTGAATAATATTGAAGCTACTATAATCTTCCACTATCCTTACTGCTACTTTCTCGTGAAAAGTTAAATAGGAATACTGAAAATGGTTACCACTCAGTTTACATTGGCTTTAAGCACCTCAGTTTCCATTACTAACACCTCAATCAGTTTCCATAACATTTAACACCCCAATTAGTTTCCATGACATTTAACACCCCAATTAGTTTCATGACATTTAACACCCCAATTAGTTTCCATGACATTTAACACCCCAATTAGTTTCCATGACATTTAACACCCCAATTAGTTTCCATGACATTTAACACCCCAATTAGTTTCCATGACATTAACACCCCAATTAGTTTCCATGACATTTAACACCCCAATTAGTTTCCATGACATTTAACACCCAAATTAGTTTCCATGACATTTAACACCCCAATTAGTTTCCATGACATTTGACATCCCAATTAGTTTCCATGACATTTAACACCCCAATTAGTTTCCATGACATTTAACACCCCGATTAGTTTCCATGACATTTAACACCCCGAATAGTTTCCATGACATTTAACACCCTAATTAGTTTCCATGATATCATTTAACACCCCAATTAGTTTCCATGACATTTAACACCCCGATTACTTTCCATGACATTTAACACCCCGATTAGTTTCCATGACATTTAACACCCCAATTAGTTTCCATGATATATAACACCCCAATTAGTTTCCATGACATTTAACACCCCAATTAGTTTCCATGACATTTAACACCCCAATTAGTTTCCATGACATTTAACACCCCAATTAGTTTCCATGACATTTAACACCCCAATTAGTTTCCATGACATTTAACACCCCAATCAGTTTCCATGACTTTTAACACACCACTTAGTTTCCCTAGCTTTTAGCAACGCACTTAATTTTCCGCTTTGATGTGTTAAACATAAAGGCAAATATTAGTATCCCTGTACTGGGCTAAAAGGTTTACTATTGGCATGAAGGAATTTGTATCTAACTAAATTTCTTTTTAAATATGTATGCAACCCTTTTAAAATATCTATATTTTATTAGCACTTTCACCGTCTGTTGGTAATTGGTTCTATTCGTATGTATATGTAGTGAAAGTATTTCCCACGTTTATATTACATTTCTTTCCTCTAAGCTTTTTACAGATTATTTATTGTTTCCTAATCACCTTGTACTTTAAATATCCCTGTACTGGGCTAAAAGGTTTACTATTGGCATGAAGGAATTTGTATCTAACTAAATTTCTTTTTAAATATGTATGCAACCCTTTTAAAATATCTATATTTTATTAGCACTTTCACCGTCTGTTGGTAATTGGTTCTATTCGTATGTATATGTAGTGAAAGTATTTCCCACGTTTATATTACATTTCTTTCCTCTAAGCTTTTTACAGATTATTTATTGTTTCCTAATCACCTTGTACTTTAAATAAACTCTGAGATAGTTCTCATCATAGTTCTCTTCATTACAGAAAACATTATGATTCTGAGTCTTTCTTTTTAATTTTTTTTAATACCGACAATAATCTGTCCTTACCGTGCGTGTATCAGTCACCAGAGATGTATGATTCATTGATACTGTGATATAACTAACTTTTTACAGAAAGATTATTGTTTCTGGAGTTAAATAGTAAAAATATCTTGATATGACACCTGGTATGGTGTTACCATGGGTACTCACAGCTAAATCCTACATTTACCTGGTAGACGCAAGCCTATCTGACATTACCCTGACGCCACATGAATTCGAAAAGGCGATAAATGACATGCCCATGCACTCCGCTCCAGGCCCTGACTCATGGAACTCAGTGTTCATCAAGAACTGCAAGAAGCCCCTATCACGTGCTTTTAACATCCTATGGAGAGGGAGCATGGACACTGGGGTCGTCCCGCAGTTACTAAAAACAACAGACATAGCCCCACTCCACAAAGGCGGCAGTAAAGCAATAGCAAAGAACTACAGACCAATAGCGCTAACGTCCCATATCATAAAAATCTTTGAAAGGGTTCTAAGAAGCAAGATCGCCACTCATCTAGATAACCATTAATTACACAACCCAGGGCAGCATGGGTTTAGAGCAGGTCGCTCCTGTCTACTGGACCACTACGACAAGGTCCTGGATGCTCTAGAAGACAAACAGAATGCAGACTTTGCAAAAGCCTTTGATAAGTGTGACCATGGTATGATAGCACACAAAATACGTGATAAAGGAATAGCAGGAAAAATTGGTAGATGGATCTATAATTTCCTAACAAGTAGAACACAAAGAGTAGTAGTCAACAGAGTAAAGTCTGAGGCGGCTACGGTGAAAAGCTCTGTTCCGCAAGGCACAGTACTCGCTCCCATCCTGTTCCTCATCCTCATATCGGACATAGACAGGGATATCAGCCACAGCGCCGTGTCTTCCTTTGCAGAGGACACCCGAATCTGCATGACAGTGTCCACCATTGAAGACACTGCAAGACTCCAAGCAGACATCAACCAAATCTTTAAATGGGCTACAGAAAACAATATGAAGTTCAATGATGAGAAATTTAAATTACTCCGATATGGAAAACGAGAGGTAATTAAAATCTCATCGGAGTATAAAACAAATTCCAACCACACAATAGAGCGAAAAACTAATGTCAAAGACCTGGGAGTGATCATGACAGAGGATCTCACCTTCAAGGACCATAACACTATAGCAATCGCATCTGCCAGAAAAATGACAGGATGAATAATGAGAACCTTCAAAACCAGGGATGCCAAGCCCATGTTGACACTTTTCAGGTCGCTTGTTCTATCTAGGCTGGAATATTGCTGCACACTAACTGCACCTTTCAAGGCAGGTGAAATTGCTGACCTAGAAAATATACAGATAACCTTCACGGCACGCATAACTACAATAAACCACCTCAATTCCTAAACCTGTACTCCCTGGAACGCAGGCGGGAGAGATAAATTATTATATACACTTGGAAAATCCTAGAAGGATTAGTACCAAACTTGCACACGAGAGTCACTCCCTACGAAAGCAAAAGACTCGGCAGACGATGAAACATCCCCCAATGAAAAGCAGGGTGCCACTAGCACGTTGAGAGACAACACAATAAGTGTCAGGGCCCAAGACTGTTCAACTGCCTCCCAGCATACATAAGGGGGATTACCAATAGACCCCTGGCTGTCTTCAAGCGGGCACTGGACAGGCACCTAAAGTCGGTGCCTGACCAGTCAGACTGTGGTTCGTACGTTGGACTGCGTGCGGCCAGCAGTAACAGCCTGGTTGATCAGGCTCTGATCCAACATTAGGACTGGTCACAGACCGGGCCGCAGGGGCGTTGACCCCTGGAACTCTCTCCAGGTAAACTCTCCAGGTTACCGAGGCCGTTACTGACTTTCAAGTAGTGTCGTCAAAGCTGTACTCACCTATTTGTACTCACCTATTTGTGGTTGCAGGGGTCGATTCATAGCTCCTGGCCCCGCCTCTTCACTGATTGCTACTAGGTCCTCTCTCTCCCTGATCCATGAGCTTTATCAAACCTCGTCTTAAAACTATGTATGGTTCCAGCCTCCACTATGTCGCTTTCTAGGCTATTCCACTTCCTGACAACTCTATGACTGAAGAAATACTTCCTTACATCCCTTTGACTCATAGGAGTCTTCAACTTCCAATTGTGACCCCTTGTTTCTGTGTCCCCTCTCTGGAACATCTTGTCTCTGTCCACCTATCTATCATCGGTTGTGTGTTTTGCTTTACTAATATACTAGAATAAAAACTATTCTAGAACAGAATGGCACTCTGAAATAGGTCGGTATTCAGTCTTATTTTTCCAATTGCCATCCGTTCTGTGGAACCATCTATCACCAGCTTCCCTGACACATTATATCTAGTTGTTGAGGCGTTAGTTGACATTTCTATATTTTTCCACCTGAGAAGTATTAACAAGTGACTTATTCTAGCAAACGCTCCAGGACGTTCTTTGATACTCTCTGCTACGCTGATGCTCCTCCCGTCATCACTTTTCATATCACAGTTTCCTATAGTAAGCCAACCCCGAATCCAGGCTTATAATTTTTCCTTACTCCAAGTGACTTGATTTCACTAAAAGTTTGAGATTTTGTTGAGAAAATTTCTGCTAATAAAAAAAGACCTAGAACCAAATATAGAAATTATTTTACCTCAGGATAAACTACTATGCAGTAATTGCTCTTTGAATAAGGTATTAAACCTAGCAGGGGTGAGCCAGGGAATGCTTCATCAGCGCTCGGGTAATCATCTGATTAAGACCTGCGCCGGGAGACGCTGTTGTTCACTGACAACTTAACAACCACCACCACCACCAGATATCAGTGTGCCACAGCTGAATCAGTGTGTCACAACTGAAGAGGCCATTTGACGTGGCACTATGTTACTGATTCCTTATAATTGTAAACAATAGTATTTCTATTAATTACTTCCCCGTTAATGTGAAATTATTAAGATGCAGTATTATATCAAACACTTATGTCTGAATTCTGAATCCAAACCGTAGTAAATGATACTAAAGGAAGAATATTTTAGGAAAGGATTTTGTTGTGACATGTAAGCTAATTTTTCACTATTTTGTTGGTTCTTTCAAGAAACTATTCAATAATCCAGTATTTTATATATCACTTCCGTGAAGCCTATATGACAGTAAATGAGTTCACATTTCCTGACACCTGTTTTAAATGTTCGTGGCTGTCTCGCAAGTTTTCAGTGTTTTAATGTGTTCTCTTTATAATATTGTAGGAGTGGTATTTTTTGTGTGAATAATTCATATGACAAGTTGATATACCTTTCTATTCTCTAAATAGTGTATTAACACTGGTAATTACGTTCATTTTTAGTGCTTTTGACTGCAAAAACTAAATTGAAGTCTGTGGTATGAATCTATTTTTTTTAATAATACGAGTTATGGTCTATTAAATTTACAATTATAACACCG
>WNWK01049833.1:0-13067 GCA_009830355.1 Cherax destructor
TTTTTGGGGGTCTGAAACGGACTAATCTAATTTACATTATTCCTTATGGGAACAAATTCGTTCGATAACGGCACTCGAACAGCCTTCTGGAACGAATAAAGTACAAAACTCAGGGTACCACTGTATTATTATTATTATTTATTAGTACATATATATTCTTATAATAATACTCTTGCTTATTATTTGGAATTTTTATTCACACAAAAAACAGAAGATTTACTGTTTTGCAAACTACTGCATTATTGTAATACAGTGGTACCCCAAGTTTCGTAAAGCTCCCAACTCGAACAATTACGTAAGTGTATTATTGTAAGTGCTTTTGTAAGTGTATTTTTGGAAGTCTGAAACGGACTAATCTAATTGACATTATTCCTTATGGGAACAAATTCGAACAGCCTTCTGGAACGAATTATGGCCGAAACTAGGGGTACCACTGTACAGTGGTCCCTTGGTTTTCGTGCATCTCCAAACTCGAACATTTATGTAAGTGTATTTTCATAAGTGCTGTTGCAAGTGTATTTTTGGGGGTCTGAAATAGACTAACCTATGTGACATTATTTCTTAAGGAAGTAAATTCGTTCGGTAATGGCACTTGAGCAGCATTCTCGAATGACTTTTCGGCGAAAACCGAGGGACCACTGTAATTGTATAAATAATGTCAACCCATTCATGACTGCATATTGGCTGGCCAGTCGGACAGGTATTGGACGGTGACATCATTTGTTTACTCCTGAACATCTCCAAAGAATCGAACATTTCTGCTATTTTGAGCTCAATTTCAAGGTACTTTTCATCGTGAAACCAATCAAAATCATATCTATTTCTGTAATATATCTTCCATTCTATCAAATGAGACCAAAAAAACGAGAATACAACCATAAAAACCATACGAAAATACAGTGGTACCTCGGTTTTCATTGATAATTCATTCCAGAATGCTGTTCGAGCGCTGTTACCGAACGAATTTGTTCCCATAAGGACAAATGTAAATTAGATTAGTTCATTTCAGACCCCAAAAAATACACTTACAAAAGCACTTACAATAATACACTTACATAATTGTTCGAGTTGGGAGCTGTACGAAAACCGAGGTACTACTGT
Source organism: Cherax destructor (assembly GCA_009830355.1). NCBI lineage: Eukaryota > Metazoa > Arthropoda > Malacostraca > Decapoda > Parastacidae > Cherax > Cherax destructor. The sequence goes on from WNWK01049833.1 coordinate 1,102, forward strand.
ATACCGCTAAGGGGCGGCTAATGGCTGAGAAGTGAACTCCATTATTTATGGTCTGATTTTTTTCATTTTTGATGTACATTAAGAAGCATTTTTCCATCATACATTGCCCAAGTTTCAATAAGATAGCCCAACAAACAATTGAGAAAAAAAATATTTACCAGAAATCATATACAGTGGTCCCTTGGTTTTCGTGCATCTCCAAACTCGAACATTTATGTAAGTGTATTTTCGTAAGTGCTGTTGCAAGTGTATTTTTGGGGGTCTGAAATAGACTAACCAACGTGACATTATTTCTTATGGAAGTAAATTCGTTCGGTAATGGCACTTGAGCAGCATTCTGGAACAAATTTTCGGCGAAAACCGAGGGTCCACTGTACAGTGGACCCTTGGTTTTCGTTCATCTCCAAACTCGAACAATTATGTAAGTGTATTTTTGTAAGTGCTTTTGTAAGTGTATTTTTGGGAGTCTGAAACGACTAATCTAATTTACATTTGTCCTTATGGGAGCAAATTCATTCGGTAACAGCACTTGAACAGCATTCTGGAAAGAATTTTGATGGACCCCCGGTTAACGGCCATAATTCGTTCCAGAATGCTGTTCGAGTGCCATTACTGAACGAATTTATTCCCATAAGGAATAATGTAAATTAGATTAGTCCTTTTAGACCCCCAAAAATACACTTACAAAAGCACTTACAAAAACACACTTACATAATGGGTCGAGTTTTGAGCAGTACGTAAACCGGGGTCCACTGTACATTATTATTATTTATTAGTACGTACGTATTCTTATAATAATAATAATTATTATTATTAATTTAGGGAACTGAAGCACAGTCCCAGATTTTTTTAATATTGTGCACACTGAGTGCATAGACCCATTCTTTCATGTCTAGGCTTCTCAGGCCTATCGCAACAAATTTGAAGGCAGGAAAAATAAAACACTTAGCTACATTTGGAGTGCTAGCAGTAAAAACATAGATTTCTGTTTGGACAGTTAAAGGGTTAATCTTATATCTTTCACCAAATGTTCAATCTCCACAAAAAATTTGTATTACATTATTATAAAGCACTATTCCAACATTATGTAAGTATATCTTCAATATTATGTATCTTATGTAAAATAAGTAATTTCTTTTATAATGCTATCGTGCAGTTAATATTAATCCTAGCTTTAGTCCTTATTTTATCAAGCCAAATAAAATACTGAACATACAGAATAGCTTAGCAGGTTAATTAACTTACAACTATTTGTATTGAATTGTCTCTAAACTATTACCAGCTGTAACTACCCTATGCTAGACACAAGATTAGATAACCTTACAACTATGTACTTGTTTTAGTATAAAGTAGTTTTGCTCCTAGTCTAAGTTGCCCAAAATGCCGTGTATACTAAAGGCTTCTCAAAACATTACATTTATGTTTTGAAAATAAAAATATTTATTTTGATTATAAAGACCTGGTTAAAACATGACTTCACTAGTGTATTCAACTAAGCTGGGCATTATACATCAGCAGTATACAGTGGACCCTCGGTTAACGAATACCCCAGAAATCGTGCAATTATGTAAGTATAATTTTGTAAGTTCTTGTGAAAGTGTATTTTTGGGGGTCTGAAATAGACTAACCTACGTGAAATTTTTCCTTAAGGGAGTAAATTCGTTCGGTAATGGCACTTGAGCAGACTTCAGGAGTGAAGTTTTTACGAAACTCGGGGGTCCACTGTACCTGGGTATTATACATTAGCAGTATACCTGGGTATACAGCTATCTACTAGTGTACACCGAAGAAGAAAGGTGGAGCAGGTAAAAATATTGTTATATTATAATCACTTGCAGCTATTAAATATTAAATTGTATCTCCTGTATAACAAAAAAATCAAGAGTTGATAATTAATTCACTTTAATAAGATAGGTTAATTTACAAACTGGTGTCATTACATGCAAGTAAACCTCAAACGTTGTAATCCTCCCCAGAGGACTTTTTCTATGACATTGTTAAAATACTGTACTGTGCCTACATGATAAACTGGTCTGAAAATTCCATGTTACAATGACAACCAGAGGTAACCACATGTACAACAGCAACACAGATAATAATGATTGCTACTGACTGATAAAGTAAGTGACATCATCTGATATAGGATATATATATGTACGTACGTATTTACAGTTCTTTAAATCCAAGTTACTGTATTTAGATGGGATTGCTACTTCAAACAAATTTAATTATGTTAAAACATATTTTAGAACTAAAATCTTTTCTTAAGTATGTCAGATCAGGAATATCAATAAAAACCCAAGGGAAGTGTCAATACCCATTTGTTCAGGTATCAACCAAGACATGATAGATGAATAATTGTTACATTGGAGCTCTATTTGGGAATAAGATACCTGAAAAATTCCCATTCCTTGCTCTATTACAGGACAGACCTTGTGAAATGCCACAGAGACTGGGAATGGATATTTAAGTGTTTGGACTCGATATCTTTTATTATGTATATATGATATGATGCTCACCATCAGGTCGTGGCAGATCAATATTATCTCCTATACACATTGTGAAATGCCCTCTAACTATTCCTTTAGTCTAAGATCATTTTATGATTCTTCATATATTGTTTTAGAACTATTAAAGGTCAAAATGTGTATAAAAGCAGACCACTGCCTACAGGTAGGTGAACCTAATATGTATTGTATTTATGATTTGAGTCCTGGAGGTGGGAAGTACAGTGCTTACACTCTGAAGGAGGGGTGGGGATATTTGCAGTTTGGAGAGGCATTTGAATGCAATACTGTATCAGCATATCTCTGGCAAGACAGTAATGAACTGAGTGATGGTAACAGTGTTTCTTCTTTTTCAGGTCACCCTATCTTGGTGGGAGACAGCTGGTGTTAAAAAAAATAAGGCTTGTGCGAGTGCATTAAATCAGAGTGAGTGGAGGTAAGTGGTTCTTACCACTTACCTCCACTCCACTTTTTAATGGATTTATGAAAATTAGGTTTTTTTTTTCTCATTATGCACTGCGTGCTGCAGGATTTGTTTTATGTGGTGCACACTTACCAAATAGATGTATTCTCTCATATCTATGCCCAAATTTACCGTTCAAAACCAAAGAACTACGGCACGGACCCTGAAAGGGTTAAGGAGATATACTTCTTCCTGCCTTATTGTCACATCTGACAACTTTGACAGTTCTTGCAGCTAGCAAAGGAGGTTCCCTAATTGGATCAGGGCCATGCATCTTAGTAGCAAAGTGTTCAACAAGTAGGTCAGCTTTCTTTTGTCTGCTAGTAGAAACAGTCCCAGCTTGTCGATTTAGTGGTGAAATAATTTCATCAAGTGAATATCCTTGTCAGTCATTGACCAAGACCACCAGGTTCTGGAGCCCACTCTTCATTGGTGCCAGTCTTCTTGTGTCACCCTCCCGCTGTCATGCAAGTCCAGGAGGACAGACCAGGTGAAGTCAAGGAGAGTTGAGGAAGAGCAGACTGAGAGATCAATGCAAGAGAAAGAATGAGTTCGAATGGTGGGTATTAAAATCGCCAAGTAACAGAAGGGGTGGCGGTAAGTAAGAAACCAGAAAGGCAATATCTGGGATAGACAATGCCCGAGAAGGGAAGAGATACAAAGAACAGAGTGTATACAACTTATGCAAGTGGATACAGGCTTCAGCGTAATGCAGAGAAGTATGAACAAAGCTGACAGTATGAAATACCAGTGCGTATAAGAAGAGCACTTTTGTTAAAGGTTCCGTCGGAAAAAGGATCCGATGAATATAATAAATCATAGCCCGAGAAGGGATGGATAACAGCGGAGTGTAATTTGGGTTCTTGTAAACAGACACCAACAGGGAAAAACTGGGAGAGCAACACCTGAAGCTCACCCCAGTTACCCCTGAGGCCGCGGATATTCCACTGTAAATAAGCCATGATTTATGAAGAGAAAGATACAACAAAGCCGAAGGAAGAGGTATCTATGGACTAGGAGGGTTAGAAAAGTCCACGTGTGGAGGCAGTGGAAGACTTGTAAGCAGTGAAGGAGTGGCACATTGTGAAGGAAGGAGGGGTGTAGACGGAGAAGGAACCGGAGGTGGAGTGGTGTCCATCAACGTTTGAGTCTCCATAATATATTCTGCAATAGCTTCTAGTGTTTCAAAGACAAAGACTCAGGATGTGGGATCACATTAGAGATGGAAGGAGGAGGAGGGTGACCAACAATCAGGGAGACTATGGACTGTACTAAAGTAGGGGGTGAGGAAATGAAAGAGGAAACTGTCGAAGGGGCTTGGGAGGGGACAGGAGTGGAAGCGACCTGGGAAGGGGCATAGAGGAAGAAACTTGGGAGGGGACAGGGAATGAAGGTATTGAACGAGGAGGAGGATGAACCTCCACACACGTAACAGAACTAGTTGGAGGTGAGAAACTAGGCATAGAAACTGGGAAGGAAAAATGTGCAGGATGGAGAAGGGAAGGAGGGGTGAGAGGAGAGCTTAACAATGGGGATATTTTGCTGGACTTCTGAGAAGGAGAGGGGCAGTGAGGAGGAGGTGTTGGACGAGGGCGTGTAGATACAGAACTGTGCGAGTGTGTAGACAAAGAAGTGAGGACAGTATGGGGTGCCGAGTTAGGGACCTCGAACCCCAGGACAGCAAAAGAATTTGAAACGGATGACTGAGGATGGGGTGATCACAGAGGAAGCTGCGGGAGTTGGGACCCCAGAAGTGGGGGGACGTTTAGCAACGCGAGAATAGGAAATACGGGGAAGTCTCCCTTGAAGGCGTAGATGAGAGACAGCCATGGCATATGGGAAGCCTTCCGCCTCTTTGAGACAACAGATTTCACGCTCATTTAAGTAAACTTGACAACGGTGAGAGTAAGATGGGTGCGCCTCACAACAATTAAGGCAAGAGGGAGGTAGACTACATGAAGGACTGGCATGGTTGTCAGCACCACAGACTGGGCATTCGGCCATGGACTTGCAATATTTCGCTGGATGACCAAAACCCCAGGAGTTTCTACACTGTTGCGGTGTTGGGATCACCTTTCGAACTTGTAAACGGTGTCCCACAGTGTAGACCGAGGGCGGAAGGTCACAGCAGTCAAATGTTAAGCGAGCAATATTGCAAGGATATCGTCTTCACCGATGGGCAGGGAGGACAAAAGTGTCAACTTTTGAGTATAGGAAGGTCTTGGAGCTCAAGCTGCTCGAAAATGTCACCACCACATGTTTGGAAATTCTGTTAGACAATGGTATGGGGTAGAATGACAGTACCACTACAAGAATTGAGAGAATGATGTTTTTCAATAGTGACAGGGATAGCATCGATGGTCGTAAGGAAAGAAAGATTGCGAGCTTGGCCAGCATTCTGGACTGTGACGATGCGTGTGCCGCTTTTGAGAGCGTGAAAGGAGATATCTTTACCCACATGGCATAGGAGAGCCTTACCAATACTATGATAGGAAAGATAGGCAGTAGAAGAAGTCGGTCTCAGAGTAAAAAACTTAGTCCATTGTGAAGAGTGAAACATAGTGTTTAAGGGGAGTGCGCGAACAAGCTGGTTGTTTCTGAGCTGAATGAGAATGAGGTAATGCAGTATCATCATGTAAGGGTCTTGGGCGTTTAGATGTGGGACCAGAGTTGATCCGACGTGGGACAGGCGAGCAACCCGAAAATTGCCGAACCATAGAGGGAGAAGCCGGAAGCATGGTCAGAGAAGAGCTGAGGTCAGACGTATCAAAAGGGCCAGTTGGAACCTCGGTACCTGAAGCAGGTGACGAACTGGCACCAGCAAGAGGTACAGGGGTATTGGAAGTGTCCGAAGAGTGGTCCAAGAACGAGGTAGGGTCAGAACAGGGTGCGGTATCAGGAAGGGGCCCGGTGGTAGTAGGTTCATGGATTGGGTCGTCAATGGTTAAGTTACTTCTTTCTTTTTGTTTTTAATAAAAAAAAGAAAATAAAATAAAAATAAAAAAATAAATAAAAAAAGGGGGGAACATGGAGGAATAGCTCCTAGGAGGAATGAAAGGGGTGTAAACCCCCTCTGCGCCCAAGAGGACCTCAGCACCACAAGTTGTGCAGATGCGGCATGGAACCCGTGCCATACCCTACCCTTCATGCCAGTAAACCATCAATCTAGGATAGCAATCTCACATCCACCGAGCCACCTCGGCGGACAAAAGAGAGAGCGGCCGGACACCCACCACAAAGCTTACCTCCTTCGGCCACCCCCCCAGAATCCGAAAGGTGGCATCCAGAGATACACCCGTCGCCCGAAAGACACCCAAAGCCACCCCCCGGGAGACCGGAGAGGGATCGGGACATTTCCAGGCGATCCAGATTCCATGGCTAACTACACCACCGCCAAGAACCTCAACGGAATGGGATGAACTATGGTACCCTTTCCCCTACCTAGGAACCAGAATGCCTGTGGAGAGAAGCTCACAGGGTAAAAATGAAGGGAATAAGGGAGGGAGGAGAAGGAAAGGAAAAAAAGGGAGGATAGGGAAGATGGGATAGGGAAGGGGGGATTGGAGGGTAATTAGGTTCGGTCTGAGGAATAAGACCAAGAGGTCCAATTCCTCCTCGGCAAGGAGCCCCTCTTAAAGAGGAGCGTGGAGCATGGTCTGTTCTGGGTTATTGTGCTTGGGTGGGAGGGAAGGCTAGGAATTGAGCATAGTTCTCTCTCTCTCTGTACTCACCTAATTGTGGTTGCAGGGATCAAGGCATAGCTCCTGTGTGTACACTCACCTATTTGTGGTTGCAGGGGTCGAGTCATAGCTCCTGGCCCCACCTTTTCACTGATTGCTACTAGGTCCTCTCTCTTCCTGCTCCATGAGCTTTATCAAACCTCGTCTTAAAACTATGTATGGTTCCTGCCTCCACTACATCACTTTCTAGGCTATTCCACTTCCTGACAACTCTATGATTGAAGAAATACTTCCTAACATCCCTTTGACTCATAGGAGACTTCAACTTCCAATTGTGACCCCTTGTTTGTGTGTCCCATCTCTGGAACATCCTGTCTCTGTCCACCTTATCTATTCCTCGCAGTATTTTATATGTCGCTATTATGTCTTCCCTAACCCTCCTGTCCTCTAGTGTCGTCAGGCCAATTTCCCTTAACCATTCTAGTTGCAAACCTTTGCACTTTCTCTAATTTCTTGATGTGCTTGACCAGGTGTGGTTCCAAATTGGTGCTGCATACTCCAGTATGGGCCTGATGTACACAGTGTGTGTGTGTGTGTACTCACCTATTTGTGGTTGCAGGGGTCGATTCATAGCTCCTGGCCCTGCCTCTTCACTGATTGCTACTAGGTCCTCTCTCTCCTTGCACCATGAGCTTTATCAAACTTCGTCTTAAAACTATGTATGGTTCCTGCCTCCACTACGTCGCTTTCTAGGCTATTCCACTTCCTGACAACTCTTATGACTGAAGAAATACTTCCTAACATCCCTTTGACTCATAGGAGTCTTCAACTTCCAATTGTGACCCCTTGTTTCTGTGTCCCCTCTCTGGAACATCTTGGCTCTGTCCACCTTATCTATTCCTCGCAGTATTTTATATGTCGTTATCATGTCTCCCCTAACCCTCCTGTCCTCTAGTGTCGTCAGGCCGATTTCCCTTAACCTTTCTTCGTAGGACAATCCCCTTAGCTCTGGGACTAGTCTTGTTGCAAACCTTTGCACTTTCTCTAATTTCGTGACGTGCTTGACCAGGTGTGGGTTCCAAACTGGTGCTGCATACTCCAGTATGGGCCTGACGTATATGGTGTACAGAGTCTTGAACGATTCCTTAGTGAGGTATTGGAATGCTATTCTTAGGTTTGCCAGCCGCCCGTATGCTGCAGCAGTTATCTGATTGATGTGTGCCTCAGGAGATGTGCTTGGTATTATACTCACCCCAAGATCTTTTTCCTTGAGTGAGGTTTGCAGTCTTTGGCCACCTAGACTATACTCTGTCTGCGGTCTTCTTTGCCCTTCCCCGATCTTCATGACTTTACATTTGGCAGGGTTAAATTCAAGGAGCCAGTTACTGGACCAGGCTTGTAGCCTGTCCAGGTCTCTTTGTAGTCCTGCCTGATCCTCGACTGATTTAATTTTTCTCATTAACTTCACATCATCTGCAAACAGGGACACTTCTGAGTCCATCCCTTCCGTTATGTCATTCACATATACCAAAAACAGTACAGGTCCTAGGACTGGCCCTTGTGGAACTCCACTCGTCACAGGTGCCCGCTCTGACACCTCGTCACGTACCATGACTCGTTGTTGCCTCCTTGTCAGATATTCTGCGTGTGTGTGAGTAGGAGTGCATGTGTAAAAGTATGAACAAAGTCTGAGTTTGAAAGTGTGAGAGTCTGAGTGAAAGTCTTTGAGTAAAAGTCTGTGAGCAAGTGTGAGTAAGCTAGTGTGAATGAGTGAGTCTGAACGAGCGAGTGTGAATGAGCGAGTCTGAACGAGCGAGTGTGAATGAGCGAGTCTGAACGAGCAAGTGAGTGTGAATGAATGAGCGAGTCTGAATGAGTGAGTCTGAACGAATGTGAATGAACGAGTGTGAGTGAACAAGTGTGAGTGAACAAGTGTGAGTGAACAAGTGTGAGTGAACATGTGTGAGTGAACAAGCATGAGTGAACAAGTGTGAGTGAACAAGTGTGAATGAACAAGTGTGAATGAACAAGTGTGAATGAAGAAGTGTGAGTGAACAAGTGTGAATGAACAAGTGTGAGTGAACAAGTGTGAATGAACAAGTGTGAATGAACAAGTGTGAGTGAGCACGTGAGTATGAGTGAGCAAGTGTGAACGAGGGAGTGTGAATAAACAAGTATGAATGAGCAAGTATGAATGAGCAAGTATGAATGAGCAAGTATGAATGAGCAAGTGTGAATGAGCAAGTGTGAATGAGCAAGTATGAATGAGCAAGTGTGAATGAGCAAGTATGAATGAACAAGTGTGAATGAGCAAGTATGAATGAGCAAGTGTGAATGAGCAAGTGAGAATGAGCATGTGTGAATGAGCAAGTATGAATGAGCAAGTGTGAATGAGCAAGTATGAATGAGCAAGTGTGAATGAGCAAGTATGAATGAGCATGTGTGAATGACAAACAAACAAACAAACAAACACACACACACACACACACACACAAAGAAGACAGCAGACAGAGTACAGTCTAGGGGGCCAAAGATCCCAAACCTCACTCAAGGAAAAGGATCTTGGGGTGAGTATAACACCGGGCACATCTCCTGAGGCACACATCATCCAAATAACTGCTGCAGCATATGGGCACCTAGCAAACCTAAGAATAGCTTCCGACATCTCAGTAAGGAATCATTCAGGACCCTGTACACTGTGTATGTCAGGCCCATATTGGAGTATGCAGCACCAGTTTGGAACCCACACCTGGCCAAGCACGTCAGGAAATTAGATAAAGTGCAAAGGTTTGCAACGAGACTAGTCCCGGAGCTAAGGAGCATGTCCTACGAGGAGAGGTTAAGGGAAATTGACCTGACAACACTAGAGGACAGGAAAGATAGGGGGGACTGAGAGGAATCGACAAGGTGGACAGAGACGGGGTGTTCCAGAGATGGGACACAGCAACAAGGGGTTACAGTTGGAAGATGAAGACTCAGATGAGTCACAGGGATGTTATGAAATACTTCTTCAGTCATGGAGTTGTCAGGAAGTGAAACAGTCTGGAAAGTGATGTAGTGGAGGCAGGATCCATACACAGCTTTAAGAAGAGGCATCATAAAGCTCATGAAGCAGGGAGTGACCTAGTAGCGACCAGTGAAGAGGCGGAGCCAGGAGCTGTGACTCAACCCCTGCAACCACAATTAGGTGAGTACAATTAGCCCTTTCAGGGTCGAAACCCCCAATCCATAACCCTTTCAGGGTCGAGACCCCTAATTCTTAACTCTCTCAGGGTCGAGAAATTTTTGAAAAAAAAAAAAAAAATTTGAATAGTTTTTTTTAAATCTAATAACTAAAAAAAAAATTTTTGCGATCAATACTTACCGAGATATGGAGGCTTGAAGTTGACAGAAAATGAGCCGCTTACGGCAATATCGCTGACTGCCGGTCCGCCGGTAATATTTTCTTTTCTTTTTTTGAGTTGTTTTCTTTTCTTTTTTAATTTTTCTTTTTTCAAATAACTTTTATGGCCTGTGAGACCAATATAAGTGCTGTTTTTCAAATATTCACTTGTTATTTACAACACAATAACTACACAAACCTTTTTCTCATTATATTGTTTACATAACATGTTTACAAATACTCACAATGTAAAATATTGTTTATTACTATTTCTCTATCATATATATACATATATACAGTCTCTCCTCACTTAACGACGTACTTGTTTACCAACGACTCTGAGTTACAACGAGCTTTCCCACGAGTTAAAAAAAAAAAATTGTATGCCATACGAGAACTTGGGTCATGCATCTCAATCTCCTTCTTACAGCCACTCAGTACACTAGCTTTTAAAGTCTCCAAGACTACATATTTGTACAAATTTTAACTTGATTGTGTACCCCATAGTACAAGATAGAAATGCAGCAGCACTTGTATAAGTTTCGTAGCTGATATTTAAAGCACTCCAGAGCGATTGTTATTATTACAATAAATAAACCTTTATCTTTATTAATTATTATCATCATCATCAACATACCTTGTTCACTGAGTTTAATCATTTCTTAATTAAGCTGCTACGAGACACACATAATATAAACACACAGACGAACACACCAGCTGATCCCTTTACTGTGAACTTCTTTTGTACAGTGGACCCTCGGTTAACGAAATTAATCCGTTCCAGGAGCTATTACTTAATCTGAATCTTTCGTTATCTGAAACCTTATTTCCCATAAGAAATAATGTAAATACAATTAATTCGTTCCACAAAAAAATAATCACTCAAAATAAAAAAAAATAACATTTACTTACCTTTATTGAAGAGACTTGCAGGCATCTGGAAGATATGTATATGATGATTGGAGCAGGTGTTAGTGGTTGGAAGGGAATCCCCTCAAAAGGACTTCAGGTGACAAGTCCCTCTCTGGGGTTACTTCCCTTCTTGGTCTTTTAATGCCACTAGGACCAGCTTGAGAGTCACTAGACCCTGCCTGGTGAAGTAGCTGTCCACAGTCCTCTGTTTCTGGCGACTCTTCAACACTTTTCTGAAGTACAACATGGCTCTGTCACTGAAGTGGTTGCACAGAAGGGTCATTTCAGCTTGCTCAGGGTGGTATCTTTCAACAAATGTCTGCAACTCATTCCACTTTGTACACATCTCCTTAAGCACTGAAGAAGGCACCTCCTTATCTCCTCTCTCTCTCTTCCTGTGAAGCAATAACCTCAGCTGTGGTCTGTTGCTGTTCCAGATGAAGCTCTTGCAGCTCTTCAGTTGTTAGCTCTACCCTGTGCTCCTCCACCAACTCTTCCACATCCTCACTACTCACCTCCAACCCCAGGCTGTTCCCCAATTCCACAATATCTTCCACAACATGTTCCACAACAGGCACAGGGTCGTCAGGGTCAGCCTCAAATCCTTCAAAATTCCTCTCTTGGACACAATCCGGCCACAGTGGTCTCCAAGCAGAGTTCAGAGTCCTGGAAGTCACTTCCTCCCAAGCCTTACCTATAAGGCCTATGCAATGCACGATATTGAGGTGTTCTTTCCAGAACTCTCTTAGGGTCAATTCAGAGTCATTGGTCATATTAAGCACCTCTGAAACAGTGCTTTGGTGTACAGTTTCTTGAAGTTGGAAATGACCTGCTGGTCCATGGGCTGGAGGAGAGGAGTGGTGTTAGGAGGCAAGAACTTCACTTTGATGAAATTTATGTTGTCAGGCAACAACTCTTGCAAGTTGTGAGGATGAGCAGGAGCATTGTCCAGTAGCAGGAGGCACTTGAGTGGCAATATATTTTCCAGGAGGTATTTCTTCACACTAGGGCCAAACAATCCA
>WNWK01049834.1:0-13067 GCA_009830355.1 Cherax destructor
TCTCCATATTACAGAATTGACATAAATTCGTTAGAAAAATGGCAGATGCAGTTCAATGTAGATAAATGCAAAGTTCTAAAGCTCGGGAGTGTCCATAACCCAAGCACTTATAAGTTAAATAACGTAGAACTTAGCCATACAGATTGCGAGAAGGACTTGGGGGTGATGGTAAGCAGCAACCTTAAACCAAGACAGCAATGCCTAAGCGTACATAAGAACATAAGAACATAAGAATGGAGGAACACTGCAGGAGGCCTACTGGCCCATACAAGGCAGGTCCTTATCAAAACCACCACTACCTAAGAATTTACTCCTGTACTCACGACACTAATCAAACCCAGCCCCTCCCACTCATATATTTGTCCAATCTCTTTTTAAAGCCACCCAAGGTCCTAGCCTCTATCACCCTACTCGGAAGATTGTTCCACGCATCTACAACTCTGTTCGAAAACCAGTACTTGCCTATGTCCTTTCTAAATCTAAATTTATCCAATTTAAATCCGTTATTTCTCGTTCTTACTTGGTTCGATATCCTCAGTATTTTATTAATATCTCCTTTGTTTATGCCCATCATCCACTTGTACACCTCGATGATATCTCCCCTCATTCTACGTCTCTCCAGAGAGTGGAGATTCAATGCTCTAAGTCTATCTTCATACGGGAGATTTCTTATACTGTAAATCATTTTAGTCATTCTTCTTTGTATGTTCTCCAATGAATCTATATCCATCCTGTAGTAAGGAGACCAAAACTGAGCTGCATAATCCAAATGAGGTCTCACTAGTGATGTATAGAGCTGTAAAATAACTTTTGGACATCTGTTGCTTATACTTCTTGAAATAAATCCTAGTAATCTGTTAGCCTTATTGCGCACACTTAGGCACTGTTGTCTTGGCTTTAGATTTCTGCTTACCATGACTCCCAAGTCTTTTCACATTCTGTATGATCAAGCTCAACTTCACCTAGTTTATATATTCGAGGGATATTTTCATTACCAACGACAAGCACCTTACACTTGTCCACATTGAACTTCATCTGCCACTTTTCAGACCAAGACATTAATTTATCCAAATCCTCCTGGAGTTCACTGTTATCCTCCTCAGAATGAATTATACGGCCTATTTTTGTATCATCAGCAAATTTACTCATGTCACTTGCAATTCCTTCATCAAGGTCATTAATGTAAATTATGAACAACAATGGGCCCAAAACTGATCCTTGTGGAACGCCACTAGTGACAAATCCCCATTCAGATTTGACCCCATTAATGGAAACTCTCTGCTTTCTATTGGTAAGCCATGCAGAATAAGGTGGATAGTGGAAAGCTAGTGACACTAGATGACAAGGACAGTAATAGGTATAGTGGAAAATCAGAGATGAGCAGGAAGGGTAAAGATAAAGGAGGGTCTCTATTTATATATTACACCAATAGTCGTAGTGCTAGGAATAAGATGGACGAGTTGAGATTAGTTGCAAGTACGGGTAATATTGATGTTTTTGCAATAACTGAGACATGGTTTAATATGAAAAATCGGGACTTGCCTGCCGAATGTCACATTCAGGGTTTTAAATTGTTCCAAGTAGACAGAAGTATCGGGAAAGGGGTGGGGTGGCACTCTATGTCCGTGATCATTTAAATTGTTGCATAAAAACGGGTATAAAGTCTGAATTAACACATACAGAGTCTGTCTGGATAGAATTTTCAGAGGGGTGTGAAAAATTGATTTTAGGCGTGATTTACCGTCCTCCAAACTTAGATAGGGAACAAGGGAGACTACTTTGGGAGGAAATTGTTAAGGCCACAAGACACGATAACGTAGTAATTCTAGGGGACTTTAACTTTAGTCAGATTGATTGGAATTTCATGACAGGAATTTAGAATCTAACGACTTTTTAGAAGTAGTTCAGGATTGCTTTTGAAGCAGTTTGTAACAGAACCTACAAGGGAAATAACCTACTTGACTTGGTTCTGGCAAGCAAGGAAACCCTTGTTAATAATTTAGAAATTACAGAGGAACTCGGCTCAAGCGACCACAAGTCAATTACCTTTAGCATTGAATGGATGTATGATAGTAGGGATAATTCAGTAATGGTCCCAGATTTTCGCTTAGCAGATTATAATGGACTTAGAGAACACTTATCAACTGTGGACTGGGGTGAAGAAGAGAGGTATCAATATGACAGTTTTCTTAACACTATACAGGCTGCCCAAAGAACATTTATCCGTATAAAGAAATTAGATCAAGTAGAAATGACCCAAAATGGATGAATAATAGGCTCAAATATCTTTTAGGGCAGAAGAAAGGAATTTATAGGCGCATAAAAAGAGGTGAGGGTCATCTTATAAATCAGTATACTGACATTAAGAGGGACGTTAAAAGGGAATAAGAAAAGCTAAACGGGACTATGAAATTAAAGTTGCTAGGGATTCAAAAACTAACCCAAAAAGTTTTTCCAGGTTTATAGAACAAAAGTTAGGGATAAGATAGGTCCCTTAAAAATAACTTTGGGCATCTTACTGACAAGGAGAATGATATGTGCTCTATTTTTAATAATTATTTTCTCTCGGTTTTCACACAGGAAGACATTAATAATATCCCAGTAATTAATTTTTACAGAGGCCCAGAAGAAGATAAATTATGTAATATCACAGTCACTAGCGAAATGATTATGAAACAGCTGGACCGACTGAAACAAAATAAATCGCCGGGTCCTGATGAGCTTTTTGCAAGGGTTCTTAAGGAATGCAAAATGGAACTCTGTGAACCAATATCTAACATTTTTAATTTATCTCTTCAAACAGGTGTAGTGTCTGATATGTGGAAGATGGCTAATGTAATTCCTATTTTCAAAGCAGGGGACAAGTCACTACCGTCTAACTACCGCCCAATAAGCCTGACCTCAATTGTAGGCAAATTACTAGAGTCAATTATAGCTGATATTATTAGAAGCCATCTAGATAACCATAATTTGATTAATGATACCCAGCATAGATTCACGAGGGGCCGTTCCTGCCTATCTAATTTATTAACCTTCTTCAGTAAAGCTTTTGAGGCTGTTGATCACGATAAAGAATTCGATATTGTATATTTAGACTTTAGTAAGGCTTTTGATAGAGTACCGCACCAGAGACTGTTAAAGAAAGTGGCAGCTCATGGCATTGGGGAAAAGTGCTGTCATGGATCGAGTCATGGCTCACCAATAGGAAGCAGAGAGTGTGCATAAATGGGGTTAAATCCGAATGGGGACTTGTAACAAGTGGTGTTCCACAGGGATCAGTCTTAGGCCCATTGTTATTTATAATATATATCAATGACCTTGATGAGGGAATTACTAGTGATATGAGCAAATTCGCCGACGACACGAAGATAGGTAGGATAATTGATTCAAACATAGATGTCATAGAACTTCAGGAAGATTTAGACAAACTTAATTCGTGGTCAGAAAAGTGGCAGATGCAGTTCAATGTAGATAAATGCAAGGTTCTGAAGCTCGGGAGTGTCCATAACCCAAACACTTATAAGTTAAATAACGTAGAACTTAGCCATACAGATTGCGAGAAGGACTTGGGGGTGATGGTAAGCAGCAACCTTAAACCAAGACAGCAATGCCTAAGCGTACGTAATAAGGCAAATAGATTACTGGGATATATATCAAGAAGTGTTAGCAACAGAAGTCCAGAGGTTATATTACAGCTTTATACATCATTAGTAAGGCCTCACCTAGATTACGCAGCTCAGTTCTGGTCTCCATATTACAGAATGGACATAAATTCGTTAGAAAACATTCAGCGTAGAATGACTAAATTAATACATAGCATTAGAAATCTTCCTTACGAAGAAAGATTGAAAACCCTAAAATTACATTCACTTGTAAGACGTAGAATGAGGGAGACATGATCGAGGTATACAAGTGGAAAATGGGTATTAACAAAGGGGATATAAATAAGGTCTTGAGGGTATCTCTCCAAGAGAGAACCCGCAATAATGGATTCAAGTTAGATAAGTTTAGATTTAGAAAGGATATAGGAAAGTATTGGTTTGGAAATAGGGTAGTTGATGAGTGGAACAGTCTTCCTAGTAGGGTTATTGAAGCTAGGACCTTGGGTAGTTTCAAATTTAGGTTGGATAAATTCATGAGTGAGAGGGTTGGATTTGAGTGGGACTCGCGCATGAGTGGGTAGAATTGTCAAAGCTTATTTCTTGGGTAGCATTGAAGATTGGGTTGAGCAAATATTCTGTTAGTGGGACGGATTGTGAAGGACCTGCCTAGTATGGGCCAACAGGCCTGCTGCAGTGTTCCTCCTTTCTTATGTTCTTATGTTCTATCCATGCTAGAACTTTACCTCCTATACCATGAGCTGCCACCTTTCTTAAGAGTCTCTTGTGAGGTACTCTATCGAAGGCCTTACTGAAATCCAAGTAAACTATATCATATTCTTTATCACTGTCTACTGCCTCAAATGTTTTATTGAAAAACGTCAGTAAATTTGTCAGGCAGGAACGACCTCTCGTAAACCCATGCTGAGATTCATTAATCAAATTATGTTCTTCAAGGTGACTTCTGATAATATCAGCTATAATTGATTCTAATAATTTGCCTACTATAGACGTGAGGCTTATTGGACGGTAATTTGATGGAATGGACTTATCCCCTGATTTGAATATAGGAACTACATTAGCTATCTTCCACATCTCTGGCACAACACCAGTTAGGATGGACGTATTAAACACATTCGTTAATGGCTGACTAAGTTCCATTTTGCATTCTTTAAGTACCCTGAAAACAACTCGTCGGGTCCAGGGGACTTATTTTGCTTCAGTTTATCTATTTGTTTGATAACCATATCCCTCGTGACAGTAATATTAGTTAATTTGAATTCTTCAGGAACTGAATAATTGTTAATTTCTGGAATCTCATTTACGTCTTCTTGTGTAAAGACTGACAAAAAATAGTCATTAAATAGAGAACACATTTCCAGTTCGTTATCCGTCAGCTGTCCATTCCCAATTTTCAGAGGTCCTACCTTTTCCCTCACCTTCGTCCTGTACACTTGAAAGAACCCTTTTGGATTAGTCTTTGATTCATTAGCAACCTTAATCTCATAGTCACGTTTAGCCTTTCTAATCCCCTTTTTTACTTCTCTTTTCAACTGAACATATTGGTCAATAAGGTTAACATCTCCTCCTTTAATGCGCCTATAAATTCCTCTTTTCTTCCCTAATAAATGTTTTAGCCTCCTGTTAATCCATTTGGGATCGTTATTATTTGACCTAAATTCTCTCTGGGGAATAAACATACTCTGTGCACGTTGTACATTATTAAGAAAAAAATCATTAACGCAGATCCCATCGTAATCGTTAGCTAGATTACCCCAGTCGAGATTAGACAGGTGTTCCCTAAGTCCAATATAATCGGCAGAACGAAAATCAGGAACTTTTACCGTATTATCCCTATTCTCGTACTCCCATGTAATATTAAAAGTAATGGATTTGTGATCACTAGCTCCAAGCTCTTCAGTGATCTCCAGATTATTTACAAGAGTTTCTTTATTTGACAAGACTAGGTCGAGCAAATTATTACCTCTGGTAGGCTCCGTCACACACTGCTTCAGAAAACAGTCCTGAACTACTTCCATAAAGTCACTGGACTCCAGATTACCGGTCAAAGAAGTCCAGTCAATTTGACTAAAGTTAAAATCCCCTACTAACACTACGTTATTGTGCCTAGAAGCCCTAACAATTTCGTCCCAAAGAAGTCTCCCTCTATCGTGATCCAAGCCTGGAGGTCGGTATATTACACCTAGAATCAGTTTTTCTTGACCTTCTAGAAACTCTACCCAAACAGATTCTGTTAATGATCCATCTATTTTTATGCCTGATTTTATGCAGCAATTTATATTTTCTCGTACATACAATGCAACTCCACCCCCTTTCCCATTGGAAATAAATGGTATAAAATACCGACACAATGGAAAAAATAAACACATAAGCAGTATAATGTGATCCTTTATTGACAACGTTTCGCCCACGCAGTGGGCTTTATCGAGTCACATACAGATCTACCTGGAAAATGAGCAACATGGAGATATATATAGGGTACAGTCAGGTGGAGAATGCTGGGTCAGGTGGAGAAAGCTGCATGTGAGTCTTAAAAGTAGTGTGATAGTTAAAAACATAGTGTGACTTAAAGGACCTGCAGTGTACCATTCTTGAGTTCTAGGTGGGATAGCGTTGAAGAAGTTTCTTGGCAATAGGTTCAGCTATGTTGTAGAAGCCGTTGTTCTGGTTGAAGTTGTTGGATATACAGATGAGTGATGATTCTAGGATTCTTCGGTATTGCGTGTTGTCTTCTCTGGCGATGAGTCTTGCGTTTCTGTAGTTGATTAAATGGTTCTGTAAATTTCGGTGTTGAACACAGGCATTTCTTGAGTCGTCAGATCTGCCTGCGTACTGGTGTTCTGAAATGCGTGTTTGTAGGTCTCTGGATGTTTCGCCAACGTATAATTTGCTGCAGCCATTACAAGGGATTGTGTATACCCTGCCGTGGATTGAAGCTTTTCCTGTCTGTTACTGGTAATGTCCTTGATGGTGGTGGATGTGGAGGTGGATACTCGGAATGAGGTCTTAGAAAAATGTTGGAAACTTGTTTGGAAATGGAGTTGGTGGGAAGGACTATGTATCTCTTCTCAGCAGTGTCTTCTCTGGGTGTGTTGAAGATGTTTAATGCCCGTCGTCTGCAGTCTCTAATGAAGTGACGAGGATAGTGAAGTTTGGAAAAACTTGTTCAATGAGGGAGCATTCTTCTTCAAGGAACTCACTGCTGCAGATTCTGAGTGCGCGCAGGAAAAAGCCTATAATTACACCACGTTTAATTTTGGTGTCGTGGTGAGAGTAGAAGTGGAGAAGATCGTGTTGATTGGTAGGTTTTCGATAGACTTTAAAACGAAGTTCATGGTCAGCTTTGCAGAGAAGAACATCAAGGAAAGGAAGAGTGTTGTCGACTTCTTCTTCTAGTGTAAACTGGATTGATGGCTCAACCTGGTTGAGTTCGTGTTGGAGAGCTTGAACGTTGAAGCGTCTGGGAGTTATGATGAGAATGTCGTCAACATAACGAAGCCAGGTGACAGAAGAGGGAATAATAGTGGAAAATCGCTCGGCTTCCAAATGTTCCATATATAGGTTCGCAAGGACGGCACTAAGTGGCGATCCCATGGGTAGTCCAAAAGTTTGCTGAAAGAGTTGGTTTTCGAAAGAGAAACATGTAAAGCCCACACATAGTTCAACAAGGTCGATGAAATCGCTGGCTGGAAGAGGAAGATCAAGCGAGTCGTCAATTTTCCTGCGCAAGAGATCGATAGCTTTTGTAGTAGGTACTTTGGTGAATAGGGATGTTACATCAAGGCTGGAGAGTTTCTTGTTTCTGATGTTGATGTTGCGAATGCGATTGAGAAGGTCACCAGAGTGTTTGAGATGTGCTGGACTGATGGTGCCCAAAAGTTTGGAGCCATCAATCCAGTTTACACTAGAAGAAGAAGTCGACAACACTCTTCCTTTCCTTGATGTTCTTCTCTGCAAAGCTGACCATGAACTTCGTTTTAAAGTCTATCGAAAACCTACCAATCAACACGATCTTCTCCACTTCTACTCTCACCACGACACCAAAATTAAACGTGGTGTAATTATAGGCTTTTTCCTGCGCGCACTCAGAATCTGCAGCAGTGAGTTCCTTGAAGAAGAATGCTCCCTCATTGAACAAGTTTTTTCCAAACTTCACTATCCTCGTCACTTCATTAGAGACTGCAGACGACGGGCATTAAACATCTTCAACACACCCAGAGAAGACACTGCTGAGAAGAGATACATAGTCCTTCCCACCAACTCCATTTCCAAACAAGTTTCCAACATTTTTCTAAGACCTCATTCCAGTATCCACCTCCACATCCACCACCATCAAGGACATTACCAGTAACAGACAGGAAAAGCTTCAATCCACGGCAGGGGTATACACAATCCCTTGTAATGGCTGCAGCAAATTATACGTTGGCGAAACATCCAGAGACCTACAAACACGCATTTCAGAACACCAGTACGCAGGCAGATCTGACGACTCAAGAAATGCCTGTGTTCAACACCGAAATTTACAGAACCATTTAATCAACTACAGAAACGCAAGACTCATCGCCAGAGAAGACAACACGCAATACCGAAGAATCCTAGAATCATCACTCATCTGTATATCCAACAACTTCAACCAGAACAACGGCTTCTACAACATAGCTGAACCTATTGCCAAGAAACTTCTTCAACGCTATCCCACCTAGAACTCAAGAATGGTACACTGCAGGTCCTTTAAGTCACACTATGTTTTTAACTATCACACTACTTTTAAGACTCACATGCAGCTTTCTCCACCTGACCCAGCATTCTCCACCTGACTGTACCCTATATATATCTCCATGTTGCTCATTTTCCAGGTAGATCTGTATGTGACTCGATAAAGCCCACTGCGTGGGCGAAACGTTGTCAATAAAGGATCACATTATACTGCTTATGTGTTTATTTTCCCTTTCCCATTATATCTATCTACATGGAACAACTTAAACCCCTGTATATGACACTCAGCAATCATATCCCGACTCTTGGTATTATACCATGTTTCAGTTATTGCAATGACATCAAAGTTCCCAGCACATGCTACCAAACGTAATTCGTTAATTTTATTTCTGGCGCTTCGACAGTTAGTATAAAATACATTGATATGTATCTTCTTGTGAACCTTTTTCAGCTTTTGTTTTACACAATTTCTGTTACTATCATTACCCTGTGTCACTCGATTACTGTTATTGTTATGATTTATGATATCAAAGCCTGAATCAATATTTTGGCCCTCATTATTTACCATTCCTAAACCCATACCTCTAACTAATCCTAGTTTAAAGCCCTAACAACATCCTCAACTGAGCTAGAGAGAAATTCTACACCTGCCCTGGATAAGTGAACCCCATCCCTGGCATACATGTCATTTCGGCCATAGAAGTGGTCCCAGTTGTCAATGAATGGGACTGCATTATCCTTACAGTGTTTGTCCAGCCAGCAATTTATACCAATCGCTCTGGACAGCCATTCATTTCCAACACCCCTTCTTGGCAAAATGCCACATATAACAGGGCTCCTCCCTTCTTCCTAATGATGTCTATTGCTGCCTTATACCTACTAACTAAATCCTCACTTCTACGCTTGGATACATCATTGCCTCCAGCACTGAGGCAGATAATAGGATTGATCCCATTACCATGCATGATGTTGTCAAGTCGGCTAACAATGTCTTCCATCCCAGCCCCAGGAAAGCAAACCCTCTGTCTCCTACTCCTATCTTTCAAGCAGAAGGCCCTATCCATATATCTAACTTGGCTATCCCCAACAACAACAATGTTTTTACCTTCCTTGGTACAGTTCGTCGTGACGTTCCCAGTAGTCGACTCACATTCGTCTGGAAGCACAGAAAAGGAGTTCGAAGTTTCCACAGCAGTCTCTTTCTTCTTCGTCGTTACTACCTCTCCATTCGTCTTCTTGATCTTCAACTTCGTCCCATGCTGTCCGGCCACTGCCCAGGTTACCTTCTTGACCTAAAACTCACAACAGGAGGACTACTACGAATCCTCTTGTTTTCCTCCGTCAATCGCCGTATCTCAAGCTTCGCTACTTTCAATTCCTCCTTAAGCTGCTGGTAAAGTTGCTCAATAGGGGGCATCTTGATTCAGTCCACAGGGAGTACACTAGACACGTCTTCACTGAGCTAAGAACAGGTAATAAGGTAATAAGAACAGGTAATAAGGTAATAAGGTAATAAGAACAGGTAATAAGGCAAATAGATTACTGGGATTTATACCAAGAAGTGTTAGCAACAGAAGTCCAGACGTTATATTACAGCTTTATACATCATTAGTAAGGCCTCACCTAGATTACGCAGCTCAGTTCTGGTCTCCATATTACAGAATGGACATAAATTCGTTAGAAAACATTCAGCGTAGAATGACTAAATTAATACATAGCATTAGAAATCTTCCTTACGAAGAAAGATTGAAGACCCTTAAATTACATTCACTTGTAAGACGTAGAATGAGGGGAGACATGATCGAGGTATACAAGTGGAAAATGGGTATTAACAAAGGGGATATAAATAAGGTCTTGAGGGTATCTCTCCAAGAGAGAACCCGCAATAATGGATTCAAGTTAGATAAGTTTAGATTTAGAAAGGATATAGGAAAGTATTGGTTTGGAAATAGGGTAGTTGATGAATGGAACAGTCTGCCTAGTAGGGTTATTGAAGCAAGGACCTTGGGTAGTTTTAAATTTAGGTTGGATAAATTCATGAGTGAAAGGGGTTGGATTTGAGTGGGAATTGCACATGAGTAAATAAAATTATCAAAGCTTATTTTTTGGGTAGCATTGAAAATTAGGTTGAACAAATATTCTGTTGGTGGGATGGAATGTGAAGGACCTGCCTAGAATGGGCCAACAGGCCTGCTGCAGTGTTCCTCCTTTCTTATGTTCTTATGTTCTTAGAAAACATTCAGCGTAGAATGACTAAATTAATACATAGCATTAGAAATCTTCCTTACGAAGAAAGATTGAAGACCCTAAAATTACATTCACTTGTAAGACGTAGAATGAGGGGAGACATGATCGAGGTATACAAGTGGAAAATGGGTATTAACAAAGGGGATATAAATAAGGTCTTGAGGATATCTCTCCAAGAGAGAACCCGCAATAATGGATTCAAGTTAGATAAGTTTAGATTTAGAAAGGGTATAGGAAAGTATTGGTTTGGAAATAGGGTAGTTGATGAGTGGAACAGTCTGCCTAGTAGGGTTATTGAAGCTAGGACCTTGGGTAGTTTCAAATTTAGGTTGGATAAATTCATGAGTGAGAGGGGTTGGATTTGAGTGGGACTCGCGCATGAGTGGGTAGAATTGTCAAAGCTTATTTCTTGGGTAGCATTGAAAATTGGGTTGAGCAAATATTCTGTTAGTGGGACGGATTGTGAAGGACTTGCCTAGTATGGGCCAACAGGCCTGCTGCAGTGTTCCTCCTTTCTTATGTTCTTATGTTCTTATGAGTGAGAGGGGTTGGATTTGAGTGGGACTCGCGCATGAGTGGGTAGAATTGTCAAAGCTTATTTCTTGGGTAGAATTGAAAATTGGGTTGAGCAAATATTCTGTTAGTGGGACGGATTGTGAAGGACCTGCCTAGTATGGGCCAACAGGCCTGCTGCAGTGTTCCTCCTTTCTTATGTTCTTATATCACACCTAAAATCAATTTTTCATGCCCCTCTGAAAATTCTATCCAGACAGACTCTGTATGTGTTATTTCAGACTTTATTCCCTTTTTTATGCAACAGTTCAAGCGATCTCGGACATACAGTGCCACTCCACCCCCCTTCCCGAAACTTCTGTCTACTTGGAACAATTTAAAACCCTGTATATGACATTCAGCACTTGAGTTAATAGAATCTTCAAAGCTTATTTCTTGGGTAGAATTGAAAATTAGGTTGGGCAATTATTCTGTTAGTGGGATGGATTGTGAAGGACCTGCCTAGTATGGGCCAACAGGCCTGCTGCAGTGTTCCTCCTTTCTTATGTTCTTATGTCCCTATTTTTAGTATTGAACCACGTCTCAGTTATGGCAAATACATCAATGTTACCTGCACTTGCAACTAATCTCAAATCGTCCATCTTATTCCTAGCACTACGACTATTTGTATAATACACTTTTAAAGACCCTCCTTTCTCTTAAGAACATAAGAACATAAGAAAGGAGGAACACTGCAGCAGGCCTGTTGGCCCATACTAGGCAGGTCCTTCACAATCCGTCCCACTAACAAAATATTTGCTCAACCCAATTTTCAATGCTACCCAAGAAATAAGCTTTGACAATTCTTCCCACTCATGCGCGAGTCCCACTCAAATCCAACCCCTCTCACTCATGAATTTATCCAACCTAAATTTGAAACTACCCAAGGTCCTAGCTTCAATAACCCTACTAGGCAGACTGTTCCACTCATCAACTACCCTATTTCCAAACCAATACTTTCCTATATCCTTTCTAAATCTGCTGCAGTGTTCCTCCTTTCTTATGTTCTTATGTTCTTAAGAGAAAGGAGGGTCTTTAAAAGTGTATTATACAAATAGTCGTAGTGCTAGGAATAAGATGGACGATTTGAGATTAGTTGCAAGTGCAGGTAACATTGATGTATTTGCCATAACTGAGACGTGGTTCAATACTAAAAATAGGGACATAGAAATCTTCCTTACGAAGAAAGATTGAAGACCCTAAAATTACATTCACTTGTAAGACGTAGAATGAGGGGAGACATGATCGAGGTATACAAGTGGAAAATGGGTATTAACAAAGGGAATATAAATAAGGTCTTGAGGATATCTCTCCAAGAGAGAACCCGCAATAATGGATTCAAGAACATAAGAACATAAGAACATAAGAAAGGAGGAACACTGCAGCAGGCCTGTTGGCCCATTCTAGGCAGGTCCTTCACATTCCATCCCACCAACAGAATATTTGTTCAACCTAATTTTCAATGCTACCCAAAAAATAAGCTTTGATAATTTTATTTACTCATGTGCAATTCCCTCAAATCCAACCCCTTTCACTCATGAATTTATCCAACCTAAATTTAAAACTACCCAAGGTCCTTGCTTCAATAACCCTACTAGGCAGACTGTTCCATTCATCAACTACCCTATTTCCAAACCAATACTTTCCTATATCCTTTCTAAATCTAAACTTATCTAACTTGAATCCATTATTGCGGGTTCTCTCTTGGAGAGATACCCTCAAGACCTTATTTATATCCCCTTTGTTAATACCCATTTTAGATTTAGAAAGAATATAGGGAAGTATTGGTTTGGAAATAGGGTAGTTGATGAGTGGAACAGTCTGCCTAGTAGGGTATTGAAGCTAGGACCTTGGGTAGTTTCAAATTTAGGTTGGATAAATTCATGAGTGAGAGGGGTTGGATTTGAGTGGGACTCGCGCATGAGTGGGTAA
>WNWK01049835.1:0-13066 GCA_009830355.1 Cherax destructor
CAGTGGGGGGGTCCATTTTAAGTAGACAAATGCAAAGTTCTAAATGTTGGGCGGACAATAACCATCCACATAAAAACTGAATAATGTAGATCTTAATACTTGGATTGCGAGAAGGATTTTGGGTTCTGGTTAGAGTAATCTGAAACCAAGACAACAGTGCAAAAGTGTTCCAATAAAGCAACAGAATCCTTGGCTTCATATCAAGAAGTATAAATAGAAGTCCTCGGTTGTTTTTTAACTTTATATCTTTGGTTAGGCCTCATTTAGATTTGCTGCACAGTCTGGTCACCGTATTACGAATGGATATAAATGCACTGGAAAACGTACAGAGGAGGATGACAAAGTTGACCCCTTGTATCAGAAATCTTCCCTATGGGATAGACTGAGGGCCAAACCCACTTTTGAAAGGCGTAAAATTTGGGGGATATGATTGAGGTGTATAAATGGAAAACAGGAATAAATAAAGGGGTGTAAATAGCGTGCTGAAAATATCCAGCCAAGACAAAATCCACAATGGTTTCAAGTTGGGAAAAATTCAGATTCAGGAAGGGTATAGGAAAGCACTGGTTTGGTAATAGAGTTGTGGATGAGTGGAACAAAACCCCGAGTACTTTATAGGGCTGGGACGTTGTGTAGTTTAAAAAAAAGGTTAGATAAATAATGAGTGGGGGGTGGGTGTGAGTTGGGCCTGACTAGCTTGTGTACTGGTCAGTCCGTCTAATTCCTTAATGGAAGTGACCCGGTACCTGGAGTTTACCTGGGAGGGGTTTAAAACCAGGTGGTCGGCTAGATATATATATGAGTGGGTTGGGTGGGTGTGAGTTGGGCCTGACTAGCTTGATACTAGGTCAGATGCCGTGCTCCTTCCTTAAGTGAATTAACCTGACCTGGCTGGGGCGGGCATTGGCTTAAGCCCCTTGGAGACTTGGACCTGCCTCGCATGGGCCAGTAGGCCCTGCAGTGTTCCTTCTTTCTTATGTTCTTATGTTTCTTCTTATGTTCTGCCAGCCCCATCATACCTTTGCCAGCCCCATCACTACCCTTTTCCAGCCCCCTCACTACCTTCTGCCAGCCCATCAATACCTTTGCCCGCCCCATCACTACCTTCTGCACCCCATCACTACCTTCTGCCAGCCCCATCACCCTTCTGCCAGCCCATCACTACCTTCTGCCCGCCCCATCACTACCTTCTGCCCGCCCCATCACCCCTTCGCCCCCTCACTACCTTCTGCCAGCCCCATCACTACCTTCTGAGCCCCATCACTACCTTCTCAGCCCCATCACTACCTTCTGCAGCCCCATCACTACCTTCTGCCAGCCCCAACACCTTCTGTGCCCCTCCCATTCTGCCCCCTCACTACCTTCGGGCCCGCCCCATCACTACCTTCTGCAGCCCCATCCTACCTTCTGCCAGCCCCATCACTACCTTCTGCCAGCCCCATCACTACCTTCTGCCAGCCCCATCACTACCATCACCACTAACAACAACAATAACATAAAAAAGAAAAATATTTAAAAATTTAAAGGGGGGTGGACCGATAACCAGCAAGGCCTCGGTCAGAGACAAAAGCTGCGGTAAAAGGGGGCTTTAAGACCCGCGTCAGGAAACATTGTCCGTTTCCTGACAAATCTTACCTAACCCAACATTAAAAACACTTCATCGTCCCAGGTAACCCAAAAAATGTCTGAACCCATCATAATAACGTTTTCATCAATAACACACAACCAAGATTTTAAAATTTCCTTTGAACCCCCCCTGGACACTTGTAAGCCAAATGCCTTCACAGTCAACATATTACCCCTTTCAGTTGGTAGGTAATTGTATTTATAGTAGAAAATATCAATTTTTTAAAATGGCAGCTACAGCTTACCAGGGACAGGTGTGCCCCGCTATCAAAAAACTGTTCAGAATGTATTAACACAAGTACCAATTTTGATTCTTTGCCACAAAGTTCATAATTCTTTTTTTTTCCCGTTATACCCGGGCCGTACAAGGGAGTGGGAGGTAAGACACATAGGCAACAGTTGCCTAACTATTGCCTATGTGTCTTTCCCCCCAACCTGTCGGGATTGTATACCATTTTGATATTCCCGGGGGGTTTGTACGCTCGTCGGGCACCAAAGTAACGCAGAAGAACAAGATCTTCCCCGGATGCCTGGCATAGGATTGGTTGGTTTGTCAGGGGCCCTGCACGTATTTCTGACGCGTCTTTTAATGATGATCCGCGCTGGAGCTTTGGTCAACTGACCGAGGCCTTCCACGGCTTACCAGTCCACCGTTTAAAAAATATGGTTTGATTATTACCCTTGAATTTATGGGATCTTGACCAAGTCAGGATAAAGTTTCGGGGGGGGGGAGAGAGAGAGAGAGAGAGAGAGAGAGAAAAACGGGGGTTATGAAGGTTTATCAACGAAATGAATTTCCCATATGTCGTAAAGCAGTTACAGCTTTTTCTTGCATTCCCATTTGTTCATATCCCTCACCTGTCATTTTCATCTCCCCCTCCCGTCATTTTATCTCCCTTATCTGTCATTTTCATCTCCCTCTCCAGTCATTTTATCTTCCCTTTATTCTGTCATTTTCATCTCCCTCCGTCATTTTCATTTTTTTTTCCTCCCGTCATTTCATCTCCCTCACTTGTCATTTTCATCTCCCTCACGTCATTTTCACCCCCCTCCCCCTTTCATTTTTTTTACCCCCCTCACTTGTCATTTTTACCCCCCTCACTTGTCATTTTCATCTCCCTCACCAGTCATTTTTATCTCCCTCACCAGTCATTTTCACCCTCGTCTTTTACCCTTTAATTTTTATCTCCCTCACTTGTCAATTTTTTCCTTTATCTCCCTCACCGTCATTTTTATCTCCCCTTTAACCCCCGTCATTTTTCCTACCCTCCCGCATTTTATTTCCTTTCTTTCCTCCCTGTCATTTTAACCTTTTTTCCCTCATTTCCCTTTTATTCCCCCACACATTCATTTCCTCATTTTTTCCCCCCCTACCCATTTTACCCCCCCTTTATTTTCCCCCTACCCTTCCCTCCTCCCCCCCATTTTTTTCCCTCCCCCCTCTCTTCCCTACCTTTTTCCCCCCTCCATCTTTCCTCTCCCCCTTCTTTCTACCTTCCCCTCACCCCTCTTTTTTTCCCTACCCCTTCCCTCCTTTCCCCCCCCTCCCTCACCCCTCTCTTTTCCCCTACCTTCCCCCCCTCCTCTCCTTTCCCCCACCCTCTCTTCCCTACCTTCCCTCTCCATCTCTCCCTCACCCCTCTCTTCTCTACCTTCCCCCACCCCTCTCTTCCCTACCTTCCCCCTCCATCTCTCCCCCCACCCCTCTCTTCCCTACCTTCCCTCTCCATTTCCCCCCCCTCCCTCACCCCCTCTCTTCCCTACCTTCCCTCTCCATCTCTCCCTCACCCCTCTCTTCCCTACCTTCCCTCTCCATCTCTCCCTCACCCTCTCAACCCTTCATCACTTGCATATAAAAAAGCAGGAAATAATAATATTCTTTCAACTTACAAAAGAAATATCGACGAGCCGATTATTCTTTTTCTATTCAGTAATGGTCTATAATTTGTACTTTGAATTTGAGTTCCATTCTTTGGCTCAACTTCGCCTCTGATTCTTTATTTTTCTTCACACTTTCTCACTCTTAAAAACTTCATGCTCTCACATTATACTGTTTTACTGCTGTTTCTTATTATCAGTCTGTCATTCTGTCCATCTGTCTGTCTCTATCTTTTTTCTTTTTTGTCTTTCATCTCTCTCTCTCTCTCTCTCTCTCTTTTTTTATATATATATATATATATATATATATATATATATATATATATATATATATAAAATTATATATATATTTTTTTTTTTTTTTTAAAAAAAAAAATTAAGTGCCAAATTTGGTAAAACTTCGATTATGACTTAAATAGCAACGCTCTTCTTGCCGAATAAGGTAAGGTATGGTTTGTTTGCAATCGTGTCATTAGATATCGTGAGTCAAGGTAAGCGTAAATTTGTTATGCAATAATTTCGCAAAATTCATTCTGAACCTAACGAAAAATATATTTCATTGTGTTTATTATTGAATTATTGTAAACTTATCAAAAAAAAATTTAGCTGGATTAGGCTAAATTAAATTGCGCTTATTATAATAAGGTTAGGTAAGATTTCTAAGGTTCTTTTGGAACAAAATTTTCAATTTTTACTTTAACATAAATGACAACAAAATATATCTTTAAATGTATAAGAGAAAATTTTAGAAAGGACTTAATTTTAAATGAATTCTTGCTAATTGACCAGTTTTACCTATTCGGCACGACATTATATATATTTTACATGTATAGTCTATACTAATTATAAGAGCTTCTAAAAATAATAACGCATAATATGCAAGTCCTTGGCCAAAAATTTCTTATAATGCTAAAAAATAAAATACGTTTAAGATTTTTAGAATATCTGTTTATGTAATTATGCTGTAATTTCGCGTCATTTGCGAAGGAATAAGGGCTTCTCGTCCACGAAAAATCCACCTATGGATCAAGAAACGCGAGACGTCGTTTCTATTCGGCCTCTCAGAGTAATAAGAGTATTGCTGACTTTAATTTTAATTTACTGTAACTTAATCTTGTCCTGGCTAAACATAACCTACTCAGCGCCTATCTTAACCACTCCTAAGATAGCTTAATAAACTTAACTGCATAAGCCCCTAACCTAATTGCTTAGACATGCACTTTAGCTAGACTCGGGAGACATTAACTCTATTTCTGTGAGGGCGGGTTTACCGGTGGAGGCTGCACCTCCTCTGCTGTGAGGCGGGTTACCTGGAGGCTGCACCTCCTCTGCTGTGAGGCAGGTTCCCCGGTGGAGGCTGCACCTCCTCTGCTGTGGGGCAGGTTACCCGTGAGGCTGCCCCTCCTCTGCTGTGAGGCAGGTTACCGGTGGAGGCTGCACCTCCTCTGCTGTGGGGCAGGTTACCCGTGGAGGCTGCACCTCCTCTGCTGTGAGGCAGGTTACCGGTGGAGCTGCACCTCCTCTGCTGTGAGGCAGGTTACCCGTGGAGGCTGCACTCCTCTGGTAAAGCGGGGTTTCCCCGTTTTGAAGCTTCAAATTTTCTCCTGTAAGGATTTCCTGGAAAGGCCTGCCCCTCCTTGGGGGAAAGGAAGGACGGGACAGCAACCTCCTTTTTGCTGTTTTTTTGGAATTTTAAGGAAGTTTTTATTCTTCTGAAAATTGGATTTTCTCGATTTTTTCATCTCTGCTTCTGATTTATTTTCTTGTCACTATTGTTTTAATCCGAGGAAAACAGTTCACGTCATCCAAAAATGTGTTACATTTTATTTTTAAATTTCGCTAATACTAAATTAGCTACCTTCCCTAAACTTGTCTAACTTTAATTAATGAAAAATAAATTAATACACCTTCCCTCAAAAAAATGACATAACTTTCTTAACTATTTTCCTTAAGAATCTTTCAGGTAAGCCGTCTAACGTCGAGACGGTTGGGTTACCTGTCTAACAAAATAACCTTCGATTATCCAGCCGTTATTGCTCGAGGATAACTCAGTGTGCCAGTGCCAAGTACGTGCCACTGGTGGGGTGCCAGGCATGCGCTAGACTGGAGTTTAATGAAGTATTCTAATCTAGAGTTGACAATGACCAGTCTATTTGGATAACAGAAGAGATTTTCTCTTGGACACAAAGACATCAAAAGGGAGGGCAGCAGTCAGGAGATACGTAGATACAGAATCAGTGAGACCCTTTCACTGACAGCTTTACTTATTCTGCACCACTAGTGGGCTCTAGACTAGTTTTATGGGCTGAGAAGAAATACAGAAGTTACCAGAAGTACAAACTATGTTAATGGCATAAAGAATGGGGTAACAGCTAATATATGAATTAACCTGAAATCAATGCAGGTAATCTTAAAAAATAAAAAACCAATTAAAGAATCCAAGGGATTACCTATTCACCCGGAAGAGTCAGTAGAGTGAGTCGGCTTACTGACACTGGGAAGCTAGAGGTCACTAGGGAGAACCGATGTTCCGATCTATCTTATCAAGTGAGGTAACCAGCCAATAATCAACTCTGCGAACGTTCATCAGAAACGTAGAAAATTACATGCAAAAATTGAACTTATTCCTCACAGAACCAAATCAGAGATTAGTATAGATCAGGAGTTTTTTAAAAAAAAAAAAAAAAAAATTTAAAGGCAGAGGGTTTGGGGAAAAATTGGAGGAAAGGATTTTGAGAAAATTCTGCAAAATTTTCGAGAAAAAAAAAAAGAAACTGGGGGAAATAATAACCCACCCGGGATATCAACAAAATTTGAAAACGTTGTATAACGTCAGCAGCATTTGCAAGTTTAGAAACCTCAGAACAGCATTAAAGGGAAATTGAACAAATCTTTAAAAACTTTCTACAAGACATATGGTTTAAATAACTGGGTATGCAGCCCCAAGTCAGTAACCCATACCTGGTCAAAGGCCCCCCTCCCTCCGGAAAAAAGGTTCAAGGTTCACAACCAGATTTTTAACAAACTAAAGAGAAAACTTATGACGAGGGGTGAGAGAACTTAATTTGTTGATCTTGATGTAGATAAGTGGTTCTGAGAACCAACAAGTTCCCCAGTCCCAAAACAAGGAAAGGGTGGTGAAGATCAGAAGGAGTTTGAGTAATCAATCCCTCAACCTGGAGTAGATGTAATTAGTCCCACAATCTTGATAAGAATACAGCATATGCGTGAAGGGGCTTATGTACTTAGACAGGGAGGTGAAACAGTCGTTGGCTGTCACCTTGGACAAATCCATAGGGAAGGTAGGTGCTGACAACAACTTCCTTGGATCTTGCCTAAACCCTAAAGGCATAACCTACTTTCATTATGGATCTATCCAAGGTAACACTCTATGACCTCACCTGTCTGCAGTATATAGGCCCCTTCGCGCATTTGCCATTCTTATCAAGTTTGATCGACTGATTATATCGACTCCGGCAGCGGATGATACCTCAAACTCCTTCTGATCGTCATTAACCTTTTTTGTATTGGACTGAAGAAGCCATTGTGGGGTGAAACGTTTCCCCAGTAAAGATACCCAAGTGTTAACATGTGTGTAATTTATCGATGATCTTGATGGAAAGAAAGATGTAGGAAGACACGAAGGCATAACAAATCTTATGATGAATTTAAAAGGCAGACAAAGACAGACTACAAACAGAACCAAATCAAGAGAGAGAGGTGGAAGCTGATGACAGCAACGATGTATAAAATCATTGTGTTAGTCTAAAGGGAGATCTAAAATTAGAAATGGATGAGGAAGTGGTAGAAGCAAATTCCCAATACACAGCTTCAAGAGCACAATATTACTTACAAAGTAGTCATGGGTAGGGGTCAGAAGTTGGGTTCTGACCCCAGCAATTTGATAAGTACAATTTGTTGAGCACATACACGTATGCATACACATTTTATACAGGAGGGGGAGAAGTCAATTTTTATTCATGGGCTTCAGGGGGCCCAAAAGGGAGGACGACAGAGAGAGAGAAAAAGGAGATTGAAAATATCATAAGAAATGGGAGAGGGGGCAGGACCGAAGTAATTAATTTTAAAGAGATAGGGGAATAATCAGGAAGAAAAATCGGCCAGTGAAATTGTTTTTCAAGACAGAAACAGTGAAAAACCCGGTTCCTGCAGCAGAAACCACAACTAAAGGAAACACTGAAACACCAGTGCTGTACCTCGACCGAGACAGATCATGAACAGAATGACAGAAACAGAGAGACAGGATACGAAGTCCAGTGCAATACGAAAATGACATAGTAACAGAAGCCAAATCTGACAAAGTCACATTAGGAGGAAAAAATAGTTAAGGATCGGATAATTAGGCTAAGGAAGGAAGGAGATCACAGAAACGACAAAAAATGTGAAGAGCTCAACACGAGACTTAATGAAGTATTTTCAGAGGAGAGGGTGTTTAGGATACCCCACAAGTGCTGGATAACTACACACAAGCGAGGAGAAGGTGATACCTCAAGGAGGTTGGGGCCAGACATCTCTCCATGGGTCGTGAGAGGAAGCCACTAACAACATTCTTCAACACATCAGGGAAGGGGAAAACCCCTGTCACAAACCTACTGGAGGTTTACGACAAGGTGACAGAAATCAGGAAATAGAGGGATGGGTAGACTGAATTTCCTTGTACTGTAAGTTGTGTGTCAGGGATGGTGGTTGTCAGGGATGGTGGTTGCGTGTCAGGGAAAGGTGGTTTGTGGGAGGGGATGGTTGTCTAAAACTGTATTTTTCAACTCTGGACCACAGTAAACGTGTTTCAGAAGTGACTTGTAAACTTTAATTTTTAGACCTGCATCTAGAAACAGGTGTTTCATTCTACTGGAATGTTAACTGTTCAACAGTTTTATACCTTTCGACACTAGTTTAAGCCACGGGAAAAAGTTGAAACCGGAAATACTTCACATGTCAGAGCCTCCTCCAACTTTAGAGTGAGTGTTGGGCAAGCAGCATTCTAATGGCTTGGATTGTCTGCTGCAATGATAGACCTAAGCCTTCCATGTAAATTATTTTGTTACTGTCTCCTTCCTTCCTTCTCTACCTTCCTATCAAATTTCATAACACATAAAATCTGTTAGCAGCATTTAGAACAAAATTTTGCCATATAGGATTGAAGGAGTTAGACCTACATGGCAGTTGTACTTTGCGAATAAGCAGTCATTTGTTCTTTTTGCCATAAATTTTCGAAAATCAATATGAACACAACAGAAAAAAATATAAGAGAGCATCGTTAGTAAATGTTTTTGTTAGTAGGTTTTTGTTCGACAAGGACGTGCCAAGTATGGGCCAGTAGGCCTCCTACAGTGTTCCTCCTTTCTTATGTTCTTATGTAAGAAGGCTTGACACAGTTCCGCACAATAGCTAAAGGATCAATCAAGCAGGAATAACAAGAATGGCACTTCAATGGATTAGAGAATATCTGACACGAAAAAAATGGGGATGGTACGTTACGAGGTGTCAAAGAGGCACATGTGACGAGGCGGGTTCCACAAGGGTCAGTCCTAGAGCCGGTGCTGTTTCTAATATATGTGAATGACATGAAAGGATAGATTCAGAGGTGTACGTTTTGCAAACGACGTGAAGCTAATGCGGAGAATTCAATCAGATGAGGATCAGGTAGGACTACAAAGGGATCTGGACAGGTTGCAAGCCTGGTCCAATAATTGGTTCCCAGAGGTTAACCCTACTAAGTGCAAAAGTCTGCAAATTTTTCCACTAAGGGAAAAAGGATTTTTGGGTGAGTATCATTGAGCAATCTCCTGAAGACATCAACCAAATAACTGCTGCAGCTTTGAGCCCCTGGCAAACCTAAGAATAGCGTTTCGAAACCTGAGAAAGGGAAATTTTCGATTTTTTGTTTAAGGCCCATTTTGGGAGTATGCAGCACTAGTATGGAAGCCACACCTCATCAAGCACATCAAGAAATTAAGAGAAAGTGCAAAGGTTTTCAACAAGACAAGTGGGCCTAAGGGGTATGTCCTAGGGAAAAGGGATAATGAAAACCCAACTTAAAGCCCTTGAAGGACAGGGGGAAAAAGGGGAACCATGATAAAAACAAATCAAATACTGAGGGGAAATTTTACAAGGTGGAGGGGGACAATTTTTCAGCGAAAACACAGCAACGGGGGTCAAAATTGGGATGTCTGTATTTCTTTAGTGATAAAGTTTTTAAGAAGTGGAGCAATCTAGAAAGAGATGTAGTGGAGGCAGGTATCCTGATATCCTGGAGAGGGGTTTCGGGGGCGAACGTCCCCGGGGCCCCGGGTCTGAGAAAAAAGGGCTCGTGGTGGATCAGGGTTTATCAACCAGGCTGTTACTACTGCCCCCGCAAACTGACGTAAGAACCCCAGCCCAGCTGGGGGGGGTACTGTTTTGGGGGGTGCCAGTCCAGTGTCTTCTTGAAGACAGTCGGGGAGGTTTTTGGTAATCCCTCTTATGTATGCTGGGGAAATTTGAACAGTTTTGGGCCCCCTGACGCTTATTGTTTGTCGCTCAGTGTACTCTGGCTCCTTGCTTTTCTTTGGGGGAAAAATGTTACATTTCCTGTCAGTGAAAATTCTTTTTTATACTCTCCAGGTAACAATTTCGCCTGCCTTGAAGGGGGGAGTTTGTGTACAACAGTATTCCCGCCTAGAAGAACAAACGATTTGAAAGAATCATCATGGACTTGGCGTCCCCAGGTTTTTAAGGTTCTCTTGTCCCTCCTTTTCATTTTCTAGCAGATGGGTAGATAATTGTTTTGGTCTTTGAAGGTGAAGTTTTGACATTATCACTCCCAGGTTCTTCACATTACTTTTCGCTCTATTGTATGGCTGAACTTGTTGTAACCTTGATACAGTTTTAATTTTCTCAAGTTTTCCATAATTGGTGGGGGAAATTTCTTTCTTTAAAATTCATATTGTTTTGAGATTTGGAAAGATGTCCGCTTGGAGTCTTTCGGTGTCTTTGATGGGGGACACTGTCATGACAATCCAGGTGTTTCCCCCAAAGGAAGACACGGAACTATGACTTACAACTCTGTATGTCAGATATGAAGGGTGAGGGAAAAGGATAGGGCGAGGCTGTGCCTTGTGGAACAGAGTTTTTACCAAAATGCCTCAGGGGCTTTTTCTCTGTTTACTATTAATTTTGTGTTTATTTGTTAGGAAGTTAAAGATCCATCTACCAACTTATCCCTTTTTTTCCTTTATCACGTTTTGTGCGCTATTAAACCCTGGTCAACTTGTCAAAGGGTTTTGCAATGTCTGTGAAAAATATACATCCCCGGCCTTGTTTTAAAGGTCCCGTAGCTGGGACAGGAAAAGGGGCGACCCCAAACCCGTGTTTCCCCGGGTTTTTGTAACTGATGGGTATTGGGGGTTTGGGGATCTTGGGTTCCAAACCATTTCAAAATTTTTTTTTAGGGATTTTAGTGTTTTCGGTCTGAAATTATTTGCAATTGCTTTGCTGCCACCTTTGTAGAGTGGGACTAAGTCTGTTGCTTTTAGTGAGTGAGGGATGACCCTGTGTCCATGCTCCTCTCCATAGAATACTGAGGCACGTTCTTGATAACACTGAGTTCCATGAGTCTGGGCCTGGGGCAGAGTTCATGGATATAGCTTTAAGAAGAGGTACGAAAAGCTCATGGAGAAGGAAGTAGACCTAAACGTGACCAGCGAAGAGGGTGGGACTGGAGCCCTCACTGCAACCACAAATAGTACACACAACACACACACACATACACACACACACACACACACACACAAACACACACACACACACAAGGGGTCACAATTTGGAAGTTGAAGACTCAGATGAATCACAGAGATGTTAGGAAGTATTTCTTCAGTCACAGAGTTCTCAGGAAGTGGAATAGTCTGGTAAGTGATGTAGTGGAGACAGGATCCATATAGCTTTAAGAAGAGGTTTGATAACTCTCATGGAGCAGGGAGAGTTACCCACTAGCGACCAGTGAAGAGGAGGCAACAACGAGTCATGGTACGTGACGAGGTGTCAGAGTGGGCACCTGTGACGAGTGGGGTTCCACAAGGGTCAGTCCTAGGACCTGTACTGTTTTGGTATATGTGAATGACATAACGGAAGGGATAGACTCAGAAGTGTCCCTGTTTGCAGATGATGTAAGTTAATGAGAAGAATTAAATCAGTCGAGGATCAGGCAGGACTACAAAGAGACCTAGACAGGCTACAAGCCTGGTCCAGTAACTGGCTCCTTGAATTTAACCCTGCCAAATGTAAAGTCATGAAGATCGGAGAAGGGCAAAGAAGACCGCAGACAGAGTATAGTCTAGGTGGCAAAGACTGCAAACCTCACTCAAGGAAAAAATACTGGGGTGAGTATAATACCGAGCACATCTCCTGAGGCACACATCAATCAGATAACTGCTGCAGCATACGGGCGGCTGGCAAACCTAAGAATAACGTTCCAATACCTCACTAAAGAATCGTTCAAGACTCTGTACACCATATACGTCAGGCCCATACTGGGTAGCGCACCAGTTGAACCCACACCTGGTCAAGCACGTCAAGAAATTAGAGAAAGTGCAAGGTTTGCAACAAGACTAGTCCCAGAGCTAAGGGGATTGTCCTACAAAGAAAGGTTAAGGAAAATCGGCCTGACGACACTAGAGGACAGGAGGGTTAGGGAGACATGATAGCGACATATAAAATATGCGAGGAATAGATAAGGTGGACAGAGACAAGATGTTCCAGAGAGGGCACACAGAAACAAGGGGTCACAGTTGGAAGTTGAAGACTCCTATGAGTCAAAGGGATGTTAAGAGTATTTCTTCAGTCATAGAGTTGTCAGGAAGTGGAATAGCTTAGAAAGTGACGTAGTGGAGGCAGGAACCATACATAGTTTTAAGACTAGGTTTGATAAAGCTCATGGAGCAGGGAGAGAGGACCTAGTAGCACTCAGTGAAGAGGCGGGGCCATGAGCTATGACTCGACCCCTGCAACCACAAATACGTGAGTACACACAGAAAGAGCTCAGACTGACCCTGCAGCCACATAGGGGTATGAACATGCACACACACGAACGCAATAGAAAAACGTGAAAATTATTTCCGGTTCTCGCATAGAGACGGAAAGTAAGGAACAGAAAAGGGCTATGGCCACTGAAGTAAAGATATGTAGTAAGGAGACGATCTGAAGGAGATAAACCATACCACGGGCGGGGATAGAATCCGCGATCAGAGAGTCATCCGGGTTCAAGCCCGCCCGTGGTATGGTTTATTTGCATGTCATTTCGAGAGTCGTGAAGGAGGAGATGAAGGAAAATATGAGGCAGAAACTGAAACAAATACAAGTGGTGAAAGTTATATTAAACCATAGGGATTAAATATCGCCTTTACAGAAATACTATCAGGTAACTGGGCAGTGCAGCAGATAAGCGGAGTCACGAAGAAATTTATAACAGCGGGGTAATTTTCTGGATGGAAGGGAAATGGAAGGAAAAGGTGGGAGGTGGCTTTTTATCCATCATCTTCAGAAAGTCAACAGAAATATCTTTATT
>WNWK01049836.1:0-13066 GCA_009830355.1 Cherax destructor
CCGTTCGTCGTGACGTTCCCAGTAGTCGACTCACATTCGTCTGGTAGCACAAAAAAGGAGTTCGAAGTTTCCACAGCAGTCTCTTTCTTCTTCGTCATTACTACCTCTCCATTAGTCTTCTTGATCTTCAACTTCGTCCCATGCTGTCCGGTCACTGCCCATGTTCCCGTCTTGACCTGAGGACTCACAACAGGAGGACTACTACGAATCCTCTTGTTTTCCTCCGTCAATCGCCGTATCTCTAGCTTCGCTACCCTCAACTCCTCCTTAAGCTGCTGGTAAAGTTGCTCAATAGGGGGCATCCTGGCTCAGTCCACAGGGAGTACACTAGACACGTCTTCACTGAGCTATGAACAGGTAGTAGTAGCATTGAAAATTAGGTTGAACAAATATTCTGTTAGTGGGATGGAATGTGAAGGACCTGCCTAGTATGGGCCAACAGGCCTGCTGCAGTGTTCCTCCTATCTTATGTTCTTATGCGATAAAGTTTGTTATGGTCAAACTGGTATAAGTCTTGAACTAAGATTAAAACAACATAAATATAGCATTAGAACTGGACAAGATTCTAATGCTCTATTTATTCATGTGAGAGATTTTAACCATCCAATTCATTTTCAAAATGCTGAGAAGGTTGTATCAAGCAAGTCCATTGTTGAGAGGAATATAAGAACATAAGAATGGAGGAACACTGCAGAAGGCCTACTGGCCCATACAAGGCAGGTCCTTATCAAAACCACCACTACCTAAGAATTTACTCCCGTACTCATGATTACTGGGATTTATATCAAGAAGTGTTAGCAACAGAAGTCCAGAAGTTATATTACAGCTTTATACATCATTAGTAAGGCCTCACCTAGATTACGCAGCTCAGTTTTGGTCTCCATATTACAGAATGGACATAAATTCGTTAGAAAACATTCAGCGTAGAATGACTAAATTAATACATAGCATTAGAAATCTTCCTTACGAAGAAAGATTGAAGACCCTTAAATTACATTCACTTGTAAGACGTAGAATGAGGGGAGACATGATCGAGGTATACAAGTGGAAAATGGGTATTAACAAAGGGGATATAAATAAGGTCTTGAGGATATCTCTCCAAGAGAGAACCCGCAATAATGGATTCAAGTTAGATAAGTTTAGATTTAGAAAGGATATAGGAAAGTATTGGTTTGGAAATAGGGTAGTTGATGAGTGGAACAGTCTGCCTAGTAGGGTTATTGAAGCTAGGACCTTGGGTAGTTTCAAATTTAGGTTGGATAAATTCATGAGTGAGAGGGGTTGGATTTGAGTGGGACTCGCACATGAGTAAATAGAATTATCAAAGCTTATTTCTTGGGTAGCATTGAAAATTGGGTTGAGCAAATATTCTGTTAGTGGGACGGATTGTGTAGGACCTGCCTAGTATGGGCCAACAGGCCTGCTGCAGTGTTCCTCCTTTCTTATGTTCTTACGACACCAATCAAACCCAGCCCCTCCCACTCATATATTCGTCCAATCTCTTTTTAAAGCCTCCCAAGGTCCTAGCCTCTATCATCCTACTCGGAAGATTGTTCCACGCATCTACAACTGTTCGAAAACCAGTACTTGCCTATGTCCTTTCTAAATCTAAATTTATCCAATTTAAATCTGTTATTTCTGGTTCTTACTTGGTTCGATATCCTCAGTATTTTATTAATGTATGTAGATAAATGCAAGGTTCTGAAGCTCGGGAGGGTCCATAACCCAAGCACTTATAAGTTATATAACGTAGAACTTAGCCATACAGATTGCGAGAAGGACTTGGGGGTGATGGTTAGCAGCAACCTTAACCCAAGACAGCAATGCCTAAGCGTACGTAATAAGGCAAATAGATTACTGGGATTTATATCAAGAAGTGTTAGCAACAGAAGTCTTGAGGTTATATTACAGCTTTATACATCATTAGTAAGGCCTCACCTAGATTACGCAGCTCAGTTCTGGTCTCCATATTACAGAATGGACATAAATTCGTTAGAAAACATTCAGGTAGAATGACTAAATTAATACATAGCCTAGTATGGGCCAACAGGCCTGCTGCAGTGTTCCTCCTTTCTTATGTTCTTAAATCTTCCTTACGAAGAAAGATTGAAGACCCTTAAATTACATTCACTTGTTAGACGTAGAATGAGGGGAGACATGATCGAGGTATACAAGTGGAAAATGGGTATTAATAAAGGGGATATAAATAATATCTTGAGGGTATCTCTCCAAGAGAGAACCCGCAATAATGGATTCAAGTTGGATAAGTTTAGATTTAGAAAGGATATAGGAAAGTATTGGTTTGGAAATAGGGTAGTTGATGAGTGGAAATAAATGGTATAAAATACCGACACAATGGAAAAATAAACACATAAGCAGTATAATGTGATCCTTTATTGACAACGTTTGCCCACGCAGTGGCTTTATCGAGTCACAGACAGATCTACCTGGAAAATGAGCAACATAGAGATATATATAGGGTCAGTCAGGTGGAGAATGCTGGGTCAGGTGGAGAAAGCTGCATGTGAGTCTTAAGTAGTGTGAAAACATAGTGTGACTTGAAGGACCTGCAGTGTACCATTCTTGAGTTCTAGGTGGGATAGCGTTGAGAAGTTTCTTGGCAATAGGTTCAGCTATGTTGTAGAAGCCGTTGTCCAACAACTTCAACCAGAACAACGGCTTCTCAACATAGCTGAACCTATTGCCAAGAAACTTCTTCAACGCTATCCCACCTAGAACTCAAGAATGGTACACTGCAGGTCCTTCAAGTCACACTATGTTTTCACACTACTTTTAAGACTCACATGCAGCTTCACCTGACCAGCATTCTCCACCTGACTGTACCTATATATATCTCTATGTTGCTCAATTTCCAGGTAGATCTGTCTGTGACTCGATAAAGCCACTGCGTGGGCAAACGTTGTCAATAAAGGATCACATTATACTGCTTATGTGTTTATTTTTCCAGTTGATGAGTGGAACAGTCTGCCTAGTAGGGTTATTGAAGCTAGGACCTTGGGTAGTTTTAAATTTAGGTTGGACAAATTCATGAGTGAGAGAGGTTGGATTTGAGTGGAAATTGCACATGAGTAAAATGATCAAAGCTTATTTCTTGGGTAGCATTGAAAATTAGGTTGAACAAATGTTCTGTTAGTGGGATGGAATGTGAAGGACCTGCCTAGTATGGGCCAACAGGCCTGCTGCAGTGTTCCTCCTTTCTTATGTTCTTATGTTCTCCTTTGTTTATGCCCATCATCCACTTGTACACCTCGATGATATCTCCCCTCATTCTACGTCTCTCCAGAGAGTGGAGATTCAACGCTCTAAGTCTATCTTTATACGGGAGATTTCTTATACTGTAAATCATTTTTGTCATTCTTCTTTGTATGTTCTCCAATGAATCTATATCCATCATGTAGTAAGGAGACCAAAACTGAGCTGCATAATCCAAATGAGGTCTCACTAGTGATGTATAGAGCTGTAAAATAACTTTTGGACTTCTGTTGCTTATACTTCTTTAAATAAATCCTAGTAATCTGTTAGCCTTATTGCGCACACTTAGGCACTGTTGTCTTGGCTTTAGATTCCTGCCTACCATGACTCCCAAGTCTTTTTCACATTCTGTATGATCAAGCTCTACTTCACCTAGTTTATAAATTCGAGGGATATTTTCATTACCATGGACTAGTACCTTACACTTGTCCACATTGAACTTCATCTGCCCCTTTTCAGACCAAGACATTAATTTGTCCAAATCCTCCTGGAGTTCACTGGTATCCTCCTCATTTATGTAAATTATGAACAACAATGGGCCTAAAACTGATCCTTGTGGAACGCCACTAGTGACTAATCCCCATTCAGATTTGACCCCATTAATGGAAACTCTCTGCTTTCTATTGGTAAGACATTCCTCTATCCATGCTAGAACTTTACCTTCTATACCATGAGCTGCCACCTTTCTTAAGAGTCTCTTGTGAGGTGTAGATGAGTCTCTTGTGAGGTACTCTATCGAAGGCCTTACTGAAATCCAAGTAAACTATATCATATTCTTTATCACTGTCTATTGCCTCAAATGTTTTATTGAAAAACGTCAGTAAATTTGTCAGGCAGGAACGACCTCTCGTGAACCCATGCTGAGATTCATTAATCAAATTATGTTCTTCAAGGTGACTTCTAATAATATCAGCTATAATTGATTTTAATAATTTGCCTACTATAGATGTGAGGCTTATTGGACGGTAATTTGATGGAATTGACCTATCCCCTGATTTGAATATAGGAACTACATTAGCTCTACATTAGTCTCTGGATGTTTCGCCGACGTATAATTTGCTGCAGCTATTACAAGGGATTGTGTATACCCCTTGTATCCACATCCACATTCCGAGTATCCACCTCCACATCCACCACCATCAAGGACATTACCAGTAACAGACAGTAAAAGCTTCAATCCACGGCAGGGGTATACACAATCCCTTGTTATAAATTAGACACATATGCAACATTTGGGTATCTTTATTGAGGAAACGTTTCGCCACACAGTGGTTTCATCAGTCCAATACAAAGTAGAAAGGTGTAAGGAGAGTAGTAGTTTTTAGGTTATCAGTCCCTCGGCCTGGAGTCGATGTGTTCAGTCCATCAGTCTTGTAGAAAGTCAGCATATGTCCGTAGAGGTGGCTTATATACTGTAGTCAGGTTAGGTGAAGCAGAAGGAGGCGGTGTCATAGTGGTACCATCCACTAGTCGAAGTAGGTCTTCGTCCAAAGGTTGGAGAAGTGTTGAAGAATTCGTTTGTATTAAGATCCCAAGATGTTGCTGTGTCAGACAGGGTGTAGATGAATGGTTCAGAGAACCGACAAGTTATAAATTATAATTTATAACTTGTCGGTTCTCTGAACCATTCATCTACACAATCCCTTGTAATGGCTGCAGCAAATTATACGTCGGCGAAACATCCAGAGACCTCCAAACACGCATTTCAGAACACCAGTACGCAGGCAGATCTGACGACTCA
The DNA here is from genome assembly GCA_009830355.1 of Cherax destructor. Classification (NCBI taxonomy): domain Eukaryota; kingdom Metazoa; phylum Arthropoda; class Malacostraca; order Decapoda; family Parastacidae; genus Cherax; species Cherax destructor. The sequence goes on from WNWK01049836.1 coordinate 5,015, forward strand.
AGAAATGCCTGTGTTCAACACCGAAATTTACACAACCATTTAATCAACTACAGAAACGCAAGACTCATCAACCAGAACAATGGCTTCTACAACATAGCTGAACCTATTGCCAAGAAACTTCTTCAACGCTATCCCACCTAGAACTCAAGAATGGAACACTGCAGGTCCTTTAAGTCACACAAGGTTTTAAACCATCACACTACTTTTAAGACTGTCACATGCAGCTTTCTCCACCTGACCCAGCACTCTCCACCTGACTATACCCTATATATATTCATGTTACTCATTTTCCAGTTAGATCTGTCTGTGACTCGATAAAGCCCACTGCGTGGGCGAAACGTTGTCAATAAAGGATCACATTATACTGCTTATGTGTTTATTTTTCTCTTTCTTCTTCATCGTTTCTAACTCTCCATTCGTTTTCTTGATCTTCAACTTCGTTCCATGAAGTCCGGCCACTGCCCAGGTTCCCTTCTTGACCTGAGGACTCACAACAGGAGGACTACTATCTCAATCGCCGAATCTCACGCTTCGCTACCCTCAATTCCTCTTTAAGCTGCTGGTAAAGTTGCTCAATGGACGGCATCTTGGTTTACTTCACAGAGTGTTTCATTAAAAGCAGTTTTGAAAATAATATGAATATTTCTTTTGGTTTATATAAATTGGATTCATTTATAAATAATACAATTTGGGAAGAATTTAATGATAAATTGGACTAATCTTAATTCTTGGGAAGAGTTTCAGGTCCTTTCTTATGTTCCTCTTCACAGAGTCGTGTGATGTTACGCTACTGTGAGGTGTGGTCTTTGTTAGTGTGATGTGACTGTGAGGTGTAGTCTTGCCCCTTTATAAGCCTTCTTGTCATGTTAACATAAGAACATAAGAACATAATTGTAGGCAACATCAATTGTAGGCAAATTATTAGAGTCGATTATAGCTGATAACATAAGAAGCCATCTCGATAGGCATAATTTGATTAATGATACTCAACATGGATTCACCAGGGCCGTTCCTGCCTAACTAATTTATTAACTTTTTCAGTAAGGCTTTTGAGGCAGTTGATCATGATAAAGAATTCGATATTGTTTATTTGGATTTTAGTAAGGCTTTTGATAGAGTACCACATCAGAGACTGTTAAAGAAAGTGGCTGCTCATGGCATTGGGGGAAAAGTGTTGTCATGGATCGAGTCATGGCTCACCAATAGGAAGCAGAGGGTGTGCATAAATGGGGTTAAATCGGAGTGGGGATCTGTAACAAGTGGCGTTCCTCAGGGATCGGTTTTGGGCCCGTTGTTGTTTATAATATATATAAATGACCTTGACGAGGAATTTCTAGTGATATGAGCAAATTCGCTGATGACACGAAGATTGGTAGGATAATCGATTCAGACGTAGATGTCAGTGAACTACAGGAGGATTTAGACAAACTCAATTCCTGGTCAGAAAAATGGCAGATGCAGTTCAATGTAGATAAATGCAAAGTTCTAAAGCTCGGGAGTGTCCATAACCCAAGCACTTATAAGTTAAATAACGTAGAACTTAGCCATAAAGATTGCGAGAAGGACTTGGGGGTGATGGTAAGCAGCAACCTTAAACCAAGACAGCAATGCCTAAGCGTACGTAATAAGGCAAATAGATTACTGGGATTTATATCAAGAAGTGTTAGCAACAGAAGTCCAGAGGTTATATTACAGCTTTATACATCATTAGTAAGGCCTCACCTAGATTACGCAGCCCAGTTCTGGTCTCCATATTACAGAATGGACATAAATTCGTTAGAAAACATTCAGCGTAGAATGACTAAATTAATACATAGCATTAGAAATCTTCCTTACGAAGAAAGATTAAGGACCCTTAAATTACATTCACTTGTAAGACGTAGAATGAGGGGAGACATGATCGAGGTATACAAGTGGAAAATGGGTATTAACAAAGGGGATATAAATAAGGTCTTGAGGGTATCTCTCCAAGAGAGAACCCGCAATAATGGATTCAAGTTAGATAAGTTTAGATTTAGAAAGGATATAGGAAAGTATTGGTTTGGAAATAGGGTAGTTGATGAGTGGAACAGTCTGCCTAGTAGGGTTATTGAAGCAAGGACCCTGGGTAGTTTTAAATTTAGGTTGGATAAATTCATGAGTGAAAGGGGTTGGATTTGAGTGGGAATTGCACATGAGTAAATAAAATTATCAAAGCTTATTTCTTGGGTAGCATTGAAAATTAGGTTGAACAAATATTCTGTTAGTGGGATGGAATGTGAAGGACCTGTCTAGTATGGGCCAACAGGCCTGCTGCAGTGTTCCTCCTTTCTTATGTTCTTATGTTCTTATGTGTTGCATATGTGTCTAATTTATAACTTGTCGGTTCTCTGAACCATTCATCTACATCCTGTCTGACACAGCAACAACTTGGGATCTTGATACAAACGAATTCTTCAACACTTGTCCAACCTTTGGACGAAGACCTACTTTGACTAGTGGATGGTACCACTATGACCCCGCCTCCTCCTGCTTCACCTCACCTGACTACAGTATATAAGCCACCTCTACGGCCCTGTGCTATAGCTATAGTGTTCTCGTTCTCCTTAAATTTCAACGGCTTCAACTCTTATCCTCTAAACACCTTATACTTTAAGCTTCAAGTTTTCAACCCTGGTCAACTATTACTAGGTGAAGGTTCATGGAACAATTAAAAAGCACTCCCTGCTCAGATTTATATAGACGCTTCCCTATTTTAACCTTAGGAAGCCTCTTGTGAAAGGCTTCATTCAGTATTTGAGCTCTGGTGTATCTTACTTAGAACGTTGGTGTTAGTGGAGTGTGTAGCTGCCAATTTGCAACTTGTAACATCGAAATGGTATAGTAATATTTTTCATTACATATCTGGATTGCGCTCCCGAAGTCACTTTTTTCCCTTTGTTTTGATTGATTTTGAAAGTTTCCCATTCCACAGACGCTATACCACCGTACGGATTGAGCGCTTTCCTCTGATTAATATTGTGAGCGGCATCAATCATTAATGGCCGATGATTATTGTGAGATCAATGAAACTTTTCATGGTATAAGCTGAGTAGGTGCAAATTTTCTTATATTCTGTACAGTCAATAGAATATACATCTTGTGGTCAGCCTTACACTCTTACTGCTGATATGTTCCCTCAAAGGAAGCGTCGCTTTGATTTCACATTGTGTAAGTTGTAGACTGACAGTTTTATTAATCACTGGAGAATTATAATAGCGAGAACTGAGGGTACAGGGAGCTGGGGTTAGGCAATACTGGATCACCTTCCTTGGATCGCACTGTGACGGAAATATATATAGCATTTTTTTTAATTTATTATGAATTATGAAACAGTATATAATGAACTCTCCATGAGTACTGAATCATTGTATTGTGATTTTTTCTTAAGCTATAATGGCTTTTATATATGACAGACTAGAAAAAATGTAATCATAAAATAAATTAGGTAAAGTTTTTCTTTTACTAGAGAATACATTCAAAAGACATAAAATATTACTAAAACTTACTTCACACGTATCTTTGTAAGGTGTAAGAGCACATAACACTGTATTTGGATCGGGTGGTAGGGAATACAAAGTTTGACACTGCGCGATGGTGATCATATTCAGTAGTACCTTCTGCAGGATGATGGGGTAAAGATCGAGATCTGTGGAAAGAGAAGTCACAGTGACAGTATTCAGCGTATAAATAACGTACCCAGGACAATAGCTTTAGTGAAGGAAAATCCTATTTATCACTACAAGTTGACCATTAGGACATAACACAACGGACATAACACAAAGGACATATCACAAAGGACATATCACAAAGAAGTTAGAATGTAACATTAATGCCGATATTATTTTAAACAAACAATGCAGAAAAACATGACAAATGAAACATTTCGAGAGTTTATAATGGATTGTCAAAAACAGGTAGGATAATCGATTCAGACGTAGATGTCAGGGAACTTCAGGAGGATTTAGACAAACTCAATTCCTGGTCAGAAAAATGGCAGATGCAGTTCAATGTAGATAAATGCAAAGTTCTAAAGCTCGGGAATGTTCATAACCCTAGCACCTACCAGCTTAATAATGTTGAACTCAGCCGTACAGAATGCGAAAAGGATTTGGGGGTTATGGTAAGCAGCAACCTCAAACCAAGTCACCAATGCCTAAGCGTAAGAAATAAAGCAAATAGATTACTGGGATTTATATCAAGAAGTGTAAGCAACAGAAGTCCAGCGGTTATATTACAACTTTATACATCATTAGTAAGGCCTCACCTAGATTACGCAGCTCAGTTCTGGTCTCCATTTTACAGAATGGATATAAATTCGTTAGAAAACATTCAGCGACGAATGACAAAGTTAATTCATAGCATTAGAAATCTTCCGTATGAAGAAAGATTGAAGACCCTTAAATTACATTCACTTGTAAGACGAAGAATGAGGGGAGACATGATCGAGGTATATAAGTGGAAGATGGGTATTAATAAGGGGAATATAAATAAGGTCTTGAGGATATCTCTCCAAGAGAGAACCCGCAATAATGGATTCAAATTGGATAAGTTTAGATTTAGAAAGGATATAGGAAAATATTGGTTTGGAAATAGGGTAGTTGATGAGTGGAACAGTCTGCCTAGTAGGGTTATTGAAGCTAGGACCTTGGGTAGTTTCAAATTTAGGTTGGATAAATACATGAGTGAAAGGGGTTGGATTTGAGTGGGAATCGCACTTGAGTTAATATAATCATCAAAGAACATAAGAAAGGAGGAACACTGCCATTTTGCATTCCTTAAGAACCCTTGCAAAATGCTCATCAGGACCTGGCGATTTATTTTGTTTCAGTCGGTCTAGTTGTTTCATAACCATTTCACTAGTAACTGTGATATTACATAATTTATCTTCATTTCTTGGGTAGAATTGAAAATTAGGTTGGGCAATTATCCTGTTAGTGGGATGGATTGTGAAGGCCCTGCATAGTATGGGCCAACAGGCCTGCTGCAGTGTTCCTCCTTTCTTATGTTCTTATGTTCTTATAGAGAGTAGAGAAATGATTGTTCAAATTTCTAACAAAAGTATTACGAAGAGTGACGAAAAATATCAGTACTGAAAGCTATGATCTAGACATATTGCCAAGCTTTAAGTTTTATGGACACATAGACAAAACACTTACACTACCTTCATATATATTTTTTTGTAGATGATACCAATATATGGTAACTATCTGGAAATGGGCACAATTATATGTTTTAAGTTTAATAGTGGTAAATTTTGCTAGCTGTGATTGGGAAAGAATTCTAAATATCTTTTGAATACCCGAGACAAAACACAATCAAAATTTCTTTATAAAATGGAAGAAACTGACAGAAGTTTAAGACTGAAAAAAATAGACAAACGTAGCATGATATGTTTCATTATTAACGTTTGGCCCACACAGTGATCTTCACAAGAAATGACCACGAAGTGTGTGAGGAGCTCAACATGAGATTCAAAGAGGTGTTCACAGAGGAAATAGAAGGGCCTCCAGAAAGGAGGAGAGGTAGGGTACACCATCAGGTGCTGGACACGATACACACAACTGAGGAGGAAGTGAAGAGGCTACTAAGCGAATTAGATACCTCAAAGGCGATGGGGCCGGACAACATTTCTCCATGGGTCCTGAGAGAGGGAGCAGAGGAGCTATGTGTACCCCTAACAACAATCTTCAACACTTCTATCGAAACAGGGCAACTACCAGAGGTATGGAAGACAGCAAATGTAGTTCCAATTTTTAAAAAAGGAGACAGAAACGTAGCACTAAACTACAGACCAGTGTCACTGACATGTATAGTATGCAAGGTCATGGAGAAGATTATCAGGAGAAGAGTGGTGGAGCACCTAGAAAGGAACGAGCTTATCAACGACGGCCAACACGGTTTCAGGGACGGGAAATCCTGTGTCACAAACCTACTGGAGTTCTATGACAGGGTGACAGCAGTAAGACAAGAGAGAGAGGGGTGGGTAGATTGCATATTCTTGGACTGTAAGAAGGCGTTTGACACAGTCCCACACAAGAGATTAGTGCAGAAGCTGGAGGACCAGGCAGGGATAACAGGGAAGGCACTACAATGGATCAGGGAATACCTGTCAGGAAGACAGCAGCGAGTCATGGTCCGTGGCGAGGTGTCAGAGTGGGCACCGGTGACGAGTGGGGTTCCACAGGGGTCAGTCCTAGGACCGGTGCTGTTTCTGGTGTTTGTGAACGACATGACGGAAGGAATAGACTCCGAAGTGTCCCTGTTTGCAGATGATGTGAAGTTGATGAGAAGAATTCAATCGGAAGAGGACCAGGCAGAACTACAAAGGGATCTGGACAGGCTGCAAGCCTGGTCCAGCAATTGGCTCCTGGAGTTCAACCCAACCAAGTGCAAAGTCATGAGGATTGGGAAGGGCAAAGAAGACCGCAGACGGAGTACAGTCTATGGGGCCAGAGACTACAAACCTCAATCAAGGAAAAGATCTTGGGGTGAGTATAACACCAGGCACATCTCCTGAAGCGCACATCAACCAAATAACTGCTGCAGCATACGGGCGCCTAGCAAACCTAAGAACAGCATTCCGACATCTTAATAAAGAATCGTTCAGGACCCTGTACACTGTGTACGTTAGGCCCATACTGGAGTATGCAGCACCAGTTTGGAACCCACATTTATCCAAGCACGTAAAGAAGCTAGAGAAAGTGCAAAGGTTTGCAACAAGACTAGTCCCGGAGCTAAGGGGTATGTCCTACGAGGAGAGGTTAAGGAAATCGACCTGACGACACTGGAGGACAGGAGAGATAGGGGGGACATGATAACGACATATAAAATACTGAGAGGAATTGACAAGGTTGACAGAGACAGAATGTTCCAAAGATGGGACACAGCAACAAGGGGACACAGTTGGAAGTTGAAGACTCAGACGAATCACAGGGATGTTAGGAAGTATTTCTTCAGTCACAGAGTAGTCGGGAAGTGGAATAGCTTGGGAAGCGATGTAGTGGAGGCAGGTTCCATACACAGCTTTAAGAAGAGGTATGATAAAGCTCATGGCGCAGGGAGAGTGACCCAGTAGCGGCCAGTGAAGAGGCGGGGCCAGGAGCTATGTGTCGACCCCTGCAACCACAACTAGGTGAGTACAACTAGGTGAGTACTATGATACAAACACATTTTCCTGGGGAGTGAGGACGTACGAATGTATATAGGGAGTGACGTGAAGAGTGTAGTGACATGAAGAGTGTAGTGACATGAAGAGTGTAGTGACATGAAGAGTGTAGTGACATGAAGAGTGTAGTGACGTTAAGAGTGTTTGACGTGAAGAGTGTAGTGACGTTAAGAGTGTATGACGTGAAGAGTGTAGTGACGTGAAGAGTATAGTGACGTGAAGAGTATAGTGACGAGAAGAGTGTAGTGACGTGAAGAGTATAGTGATGTGAAGAGTATAGTGACGTGAAGAGTGTAGTGACGTGAAGAGTATAGTGACGTGAAGAGTGTAGTGACATGAAGAGTGTAGTGACATGAAGAGTGTAGTGACATGAAGAGTATAGTGACGTTAAGAGTGTTTGACGTGAAGAGTGTAGTGACGTGAAGAATATAGTGACGTGAAGAGTGTAGTGACGTGAAGAGTGTAGTGACGTGAAGATTATAGTGATGTGAAGATATAGTGACGTGAAGAGTGTAGTGACGTGAAGAGTATAGTGACGTGAAGAGTATAGTGACGTTAAGAGTATTTGACGTAAAGAGTGTAGTGACTTTAAGAGTGTATGACGTGAAGAGTGTAGTGACGTGAAGAGTATAGTGACGTGAAGAGTATAGTGACGTGAAGAGTGTAGTGACGTGAGGAGTATAGTGATGTGAAGATATAGTGACGTGAAGAGTGTAGTGACGTGAAGAGTGTAGTGACGTGAAGAGTATAGTGACGTGAAGAGTATAGTGACGTGAAGAGTACAGTGACGTGAAGAGTGTAGTGACGTGAAGAGTATAGTGATGTGAAGATATAGTGACGTGAAGAGTGAAGTGACGGAAGAGATA
>WNWK01049837.1:0-13066 GCA_009830355.1 Cherax destructor
AAAGACAAAAAGGACTGGCATGGTGTTGGCACCACAAACGGGCATTCGGCCATGGACCTGCAATATTTCGCTGGATGACCAAAATGCCAGCAGTTTCTACACTGCTGTGGTGTAGGGGTTATTTTTCAAACTTGTAAACATTGACCTGCAATGTAGACCGAAGGTCTACATCAGTCAAACGTTAAACGAGCTACATTGCAAGGATAACGTCTTCGCTTATTAGCAGGGAGGACAAAAGTGTCAACCATAAGGATAGGGAGTTCTTGGAGCTCAAGCTGCTCCAAAATGTCTTCACCACATGTCTGGAAATTCCATTGGACAATGGTGTGGGGTAAACTGACAGTACCACTACAAGAATTAAGAGAATGATGCTTGTCAATAGTGATAGGAATAGTATCTATGGTCTTAAGAAGGGAAAGATCGCGAGCTTGGCCAGCATTCTGGACCGTGATGATGCCAGTGCCGCTCTAGAGAGTGTGAAAAGAGATATCTTTGCCTACATGGCGTAGGAGAGCTTTACCAATACTATGATCGGAAAGATAGGTAGTTGGAGTAGTCAGTCTTAGAGTAAAAAACTTTGTCCATTGAGTAGTGTGAAACAAAGTATCTAAGGGAAGTGTGTGATGTGCTAGTCATTTCTGAGATGAACGAGAAGGAAGTGTTGAATCGTCATGTAAGGGTCTTGGTCGTTTGGGTGTGGGTCTGGGGGTGGTCCGATGGGAGACGGGCGAGCGATTCGAAAATTGCCGCACCGTCGAGGGAGAAGCCGGAATCAAGGTCAGAGAAGAGCGAAGGTCAGGTATGTCAAAAGGGCTGGTCAGAACCCTGGTACCTGAGCAGGTGACGAACCGGCACCAGCAAGAGGTACAGGGGCATGAGAGGTGTCCAAAGAGTTGTCCGTTAACGAGGCAGGGTCAGTACTGGGTGCGGTATCAGGAAGGGCCCGGGGTAGTGGGTTCATGGATTGGGTCAGCCATGGTTAGGTTACTTCTTTCTTTTTATTTTTAAGAAAAAAAAATAAAATAAAAATAAAAAAAAGAATAAAAATAAGAGGGAACGTGGAGGAATAGTTCCTAGGAGGAATGAAAGGGAGCGTACATCTACCTCCACGCCCAAGAATATCTCAACACCACAAGTAGTGCAGATGATGCATGGAACCCGTGTCATACCATACTCTTCATGCCAGTGAAACAGCAATCCGGGATAGCAACCTCACATCCACTGAGCCACCTCCGCCGATAAAAGAGAGGGCGGCCGGATATCCGCCACAAAGCATACCGCCTTCGGCCACCACCCTCGGAATCCAAAAGGTGGCCTCTAGAGATACACCTGTCGCCCAAAAGATACCCAAGGCCACCCCCCCCCAGGTGACCAGAGAGGGATCGGGACATCCCCAGGCAATCCAGATTCCACAGCAAACTACACCACCGCCAAGGACCTCAACGGAATGGGATGGAACACTATACCCTTCCCCCTACCTAGGAACTAGAATGCCTGAGGAGAGAAGCTCCCAGGGTAAAACTGGGAAGGAACTAAGGGAGGGATGAGGAGGAAAGGGAAAAAGGGAGGATGGAGGAGATAGGATAGGGGAAGGGGATTGGGGGTAATTAGGTTCGGTCTGAGGAAGAAGACCAAAAGGTCTAATTCCTCAGACCAAGAGCCTTTTCACGCCAAGGAGCCCCCCTTGAAGAGGCACCAACAAAGGAAAACTGGGAGAGTAACACCTGAAGCTCACCCAGGTTACCCCTGAGGCCTCAGATATTCCACTGCAAATAAGCCATGATTTATAGAAAGATAGAAGTCAAAGTTAGAGGTATCTATGGACTAGGGTTAGAAAAGTCCACGTGTGGAGGCAGCGGAAGACTTGTAATCAGAGGAGTGGGAAGCTGTGAAGGAAGGAAGGGTGTAGACGGAGAAGAGAGAGGAGGAGGAACCGAAGGTGGAGCGGTGTCCATCAACGTTCCAGACTCTGCAATATATTCTGTGATAGCTTCCAGATTTTCGGAAGACAAAGATGCAGAACGTGGGACTACATTAGAAATGGAAGGAGAGTGAGGAACCTTCGGAGAGACTATAGACTGTACTAAAGTAGAGGGCGAGGAGATAAAAGAGGAAACTGTCGAAGGGGCTTGGGAGGGGACAGGAGTGGAAGTGGCCTGGGGAGGGACAGTCAGGGAAGGAACTTGAGAGGGGACAGGGGATGAAGATATTGAATGAGGAGGAGGATGAACCTCCACACTCATTACAGAAATAGTTGGAGGCGAAGAACCCAGCAATAGGGATTTTTTGCCAGACTAATGAGAAGAAGGGGGGCGCTGAGACTTAGGTGGGGAATGAGAGAGTGAAGACACAGAACTGTGCAAGTGAGTAGAGGAAGGAGAGTGGACAGCATGGGATGCCGAGGTACGGACCTCAGAGCCAAGTAAAGCAAAAGGATTCGAGACAGGGGTGACGGAGGATGTTGTAACCACAGAGGAAGTCTAGGAAGTTGGGACCCCAGAAGTGGGGATACGTTTAGCAAAGTGTGAATAGGAAATACGGGGAAGTCTCCCTTGAAGGCGTAGATGAGAGACAGCCATATTATATGAGAAGCCTTCTGCCTCTTTGAGACAACGGATTTCCCGCTCATTCAGGTAAACCTGACAATAACGAGAGTACGATGGATGTGCCTCATGACAATTAAGGCAAGAGGGAGGTAAAGTACAAGAAGGACTGGCATGGTCGTCGGCACCACAAACTGCAATATTTCGCTGGATGACCAAAACACCAGCAGTTTCTACACTGTTGTGGTGTAGGGGTCACCTTTCGAACTTGTAAACGTTGACCTGCAATGTAGACCGAGGCTGGGAGTTCACGGCAGTCAAACGTTAACGAGCTATATTGCAAGGATAACGTCTTCACTTATTGGCAGGGAGGACAAAAGTGTCAACCTTAAGGATGAGGAAGAGGAGGAGGAGGAAAGGAAAAAGGGAGGATGGGAAAGGGAAGGGGGGATTGGGGAGGGGTAATTAGGTTCGGTCTGAGGAAGAAAACCAAGAGGTCCAATTCCTCAGACCTTAAACAGGAAGGAAATTCTTAATACATTCATTAGTATCTGAATATGTTTCTATTTCATTATGCCAGTCGATGTTAATCATAGCTGTTAAAGTTATTAACAGCTGACTCATTATGTAGTCTGAAGGTAACTTTAATAGTCTTGGGGCAATTTACCTAGGTTGGTTATGAGAAAGGTAGGGTAGTAGTCTGTGGTGTTGTCTGTGATTATGCCTGATTTGAAAGGGGATATATTGTCAGTCCAGATGTGGTCTAATAAGGAGATACTAGTCTCAGAGATTCTTGTAGGTTTTGATATTGTTGGTAGCAACAAGCAGTTGCTCATAGTGTCTGAATTCGGTTACTAGTGGGTCCAGGTGTACATCTGTTTGTTCACCTGTGCTACGACTAGAGCAGTACATCTAGAAGTAGCCACTGATATGTCTGCTGAAACCTTTATCAAAAGAAGGTTTGCAGCCAGAAGGGCATGTCCCAGGCTGATGATATCAGACAATGCAAAGAATTTTGTTGCTGGAGCTGCTTACATAAAACTTGTGGGGGAATGTATCCCTACGATAAAGTGGACTGTTAATGTTGCTATACTTAGCTTGTAGATGCATCCACGATTATCCAGCCGTCCCAGTAACCGATGGTTGATGCAGACGTTCACATCTCCAACAGGGCTGTATGGATGTAAAATCACACATGAGACATATATTATTGCCCCAAAGGAGAATATGCCATATAATCAGTCATTTAATGGACTGAACGGCGGTTTACTCATGGTGTTTGGGCGGATCGCCCACGAGTAACCGGGTGATTGATAAATCTGCCTAGAACAAAACATGTATTCCTAACTGCGCAGTTGGTGACAACTATGTCTAAGTAGACTTACCTGGGTATTTGTAACGGACCCTTAATTCACACCTGGATATCGCTGTCTTGATTGGGGAATGCTGCTGAAGAGTCACTGCCTTGTTAGACGAAGCACTCATTGTCCCTTTACATTCTACAATTTCAGTCTTTTTGCAGTAGTAAGAAGCTGCGCACACTTCTGAATATACCGTGATTTTTAACACTAAACACGCTGGAACAGAGTTCTTATCCATTTTCACGATGATAGTAGAGATTGAATAGGATAACGGACGCGCACGATTTCCTTTGTTAGGTTAAATCTTCGCACCATAAGTCTTTCCTCGTTGGTTTATAAGTTCAATCTGCTGCGCCCTTGCATCCTGCAGCTCAGCGGGCTTGGCATTGCTGACCTCAGCAATATTTAAATACTTGCAAAACACTGCAACAAGTTGCAATTCAAATGCCCTTGTTCTGTAAATACTTTGATCACTGGAGCACAAGATTGTAAAGTCAAGTGTAGAAACTAATACAGCAGTTTCTATAACTTTCCTGCTAAGGTCAAGAGTCACATTTATATCAAATGTTTCAATCACTCATATACATTCGTTGCTACTTGGCCAATGACTACGTGAGTTCTGGCTCTTTGGGTCCATACATCTGTTACTAGTTAAGTTGTTTTTGAAGCTAGAGACGCCGTCTGGCCCTTTTCTAAGGGCGGAAAGGGCAGGGCCCTTGAAAAGGGCTGATACCCCCTCTTTTGGAGAATTTTCTCCTCAAAATCTTATGATTACAAGCATTGATCCTTATATCAACCTCTTATTAAATGACTTACATGAATCCAATAGCAACTGTAATTATAACACAGCAGATCAAACAAAGGCATTACTCAGAGCCAACAATAACATAACTATCTTTAATTACAATGTTAGATCTTTGAGCAAACATTATGATGACCTCACAGCACTTCTCAAATCCCTGCATACCAGTATGTCAATCATCACACTCACTGAGACCTGGCTAAAGCCTGGTACTACAGATGTCTATGCTATTCCAGGTTACACAGCCATACATAACTGTAGGACAGACCAGCGAGGGGGTGGAATAGATATATATTACTCGGATCAACTTGAATGTATCAATTACTCTTGCACAAGGGATGAACATGGAGAATATATTATAGCTAAATTTAAATCAAAAGCCTGCAAAAACCTCTCACAGTGATAAACATCTACAGAGTACCTCAGTCAAACATTCACCACTTTAGTGAAAAATTAGGAAACCTGATAACTGATGCACACATGAACAAAGTCCATTTGCTGCTCACAGGAGATTTCATCATAAATCTACATGACCATGAAAGGAATTTTGTCAACTGGAACTGCTTACATAAACAAGATTTTTGAGCAGCCAGAAGTACAACAAATACTGAATCAAAGTAATTGTCATTGGAGATTCATTCCTCCTAAATCCCCATGGCACGGCGGATTTTACGAAAGAATGATAGGCATTATAAAACGTTGTTTAAGGAAGACTCTTCATCGTCAGAGAATCGACTTAGAAGAATTTTGTACAGTCGTAACTGAAATAGAAAATAGAGTCAACAACAGACCTTTAACGTATGTTACCAATGATCTGGACAATTTAGAAGTGTTGAGTCCATCTCATTTTATACATGGCAGAAGGCTCAAACCTGTTCCTCCTATGAATGATAAAGAAATCATAGAGGATCCTTTTCATTTCGAACCTAAGCAACTCAGATGTAAATTCAAACACCTTAATAAAGTGATTGAACGCTGGGAGAAAATTTGGCGAGAAGACTATCTCACCTCATTGAGAGAACACTTCTATGGAGCAGGTGTTCCAGAAAATTATAAGTCCTTAAGACCTGGTGAAATAGTGATTATTATCAATGATGGTCCGAGGTCCCAATGGCCTCTTGGAAAATTTGTGACGATATATCCTGATGCTAATGGAATCATCAGGACAGTTGATGTTTTGAGCAAAGGTGTAGTGAATAAGCGGACAATAGATAAATTAGTGCCTTTAGAATTACAGTGTTGAAAACAAAAATAAAATTAGTGATTCTCCAGAAACCACACAGACTGAAGCTGTTCAGAAAAGACAAGCAGCAGTGATGGCAAGTGAGAAAATCAAATTAATGTTAAGCGATGAGTAGTTCACTTTCAGTGAACCTTTGCTGCCTCCCAGTGTAGAGAAAATTCTCCAAGAGAGGGGGGTATCAGCCTTTTTCAAGGGCCCTGCCCTTTCCGCCCTTAGAAAAGGGCCAGACGGCGTCTCTAGCTTCGAAAACAACTTAACTAGTAACAGATGTACGGACCCAAAGAGCCAGAACTCACGTAGTCATTGGCCAAGTAGCAACGAATGTATATGAGTGATTGAAACATTTGATATAAATGTGACTCTTGACCTTAGCAGAAAAGTTATAGAAACTGCTGTATTAGTTTCTACACTTGACTTTACAATCTTGTGCTCCAGTGATCAAAGTATTTACAGAACACAAGCATTTGAATTGCAACTTGTTGCAGTGTTTTGCAAGTATTGAAATATTGCTGAGGTCAACGATGCCACGCCTGCTGAGCTGCGGGATGCAGGAGCGCGGCAGATTGAACTTATAAACCAACGATGAAAGAATTACGGTGTGAGGATTTAACCTAACAAAGGAAATCGTGCGTGTCCATTATCCTATTCAATCTCCACTATCATCGTGAAAATGGATAAGAACTCTGTTCCAGCGCGTATAGTGTTAAAAACTGGGGTATATTCAGTAGTGTGCGCAGCTCCTTACTACTGCAAAAAGACTGAAATTGTAGAATGTAAAGGGACAATGAGTGCTTCGTCTAACAAGGCAGTGAGTGACTCTTCAGCAGCATTCTTCAATCAAGACAGATATCCGGGTGTGAATGAAGGGTCTGTTACAAATACCCAGGAAAGTCTGCTTAGACATAGATGTCACCAACTGTGCAGTTAGGAATACATATTTTGTTCTAGGCAGATTTATCAATCACCCGGTTACTCGTGGGCGATCCGCCCAAACACCGTGAGTAAACTGCCGTTCAGTCCATTAAATGACTGATTATATGGCATATGCTCCTTGAGGGCAATAATATAAGTCTCTTGTGATTTTACATCCATACAGCCCTGTGGGGGATGTGAACATCTGCATCAACCATTGGTTACTGGGACGGCTGGGTAATTGTGGATGCATCTACAAGCTAAGTATAGCAACATTAACAGTCCACTTTATCGTAGGGATACATTCCCCCACAGATTTAGTGTGATTCTATAACTAGACTTAAGAACAATGTATTATCCTAAACTTAATACGTACAGTGGACCCCTGGCTAACGAACACCCCGGAAATCTTACAATTATGTAAGTATAATATTGTAAGTTCTTGTGGAAGTGTATTTTTGGGGGTCTGAAATGGACTAACCTACTTGACATTATTTCTTAAGGGAGTAAATTCGTTTGGTAATGGCACTTGAGCAGGCTTCTGGAATGAATTTTGTTCCTTAGCCGGCGATCCACTGTATTATGATACTAGATTAATTAATCTTACTTGCTACTGGATTAACACAATTTTGAACAAGAGTCACTGAGATATAGGATATTCTTACAAAGTTGATGATTTACTATTGAAACGGTTGGAATAATTACTATGACTAGTATTAAATTGCTATGGAACAATTATTTGGATTCAATATTGCACTGGTTGCAATATTAGAATTTATAAAAAGCAATATACAGTGGACCCTCGGTTTTCGTTGAAAATTCTTTCCAGAATACTGTTGAAGTGCGGTTACCAAACGAATCTGTTCCCATAAGGACAAATGTAAATTAAATTAGTCGTTTCAGACCACCAAAAATACACTTGCAAAAGCTCTTACACAAAATACACTTACATAATTGTTTGAGTTTGGAGGTGAACGAAAACCGAGGGTCCACTGTAAAGTAATTGAATGTAAAGAACTATTCTAAGAGAATACAGAGATTAATTGTACAAAAGTAAAATGGACTAATAGTAAAAAAATGGCTTTAAACAAATTTTAAGCAATTAAAGTGATTAATAGTACTGTATATGGAACTGAGGCTGGAAAATGGATAGTAAATAAATATTTTAAAAAAAATAAAAAAATAGGTAGTTGCTTCTAACTAGTGAAAGCACTTATGTGAGGTAGATGAGCAAAACATACACTACATGTAGGGTTTTGGTTTGGACATTGTGTTTCATCAGTCTGTAATATTTGCATCCCTAAGGAAGCTTGATAGTTCATTCTCATTTGTGATAGTATATAATTGGCCTACATTTGTTTTCTTCACTAGAATTTTCCCATTTCGGGTGAAACATTGGTGGATTTTATCATTATTCTCCCGCTTAAGTTTTCTGATTCAATACAAGAGGTTCTGACATTTTTTGGTCAGACACTCGTTTATATATACCATTTTCTTTGCTGTAATAGATGAGCTAATTAGGTGCTTTTTTAATTTGGCTGAGTGGTAACAGACTGGCTGAAGGCTATCTATCTCATCACCATGCAACAAAACTGCACCTACCCCTACATCACTAGCATCCATAGGGAGAAGAGGCATTCAAACTCAGGACTTTTCAAAATAGGAGCATTCCCTAACAATTTTTTCACATTTTCAAAAGCCCTGTCACACTTGATGTCCCAGTTGAACTGAACTTTGGGACTGGTCAAAGTTGTCAGTGGTGACATTACCTGGGAGAGGTTGGGGCAGAAGCGTCTGTAATAACCCACCATGCCCAGGAACCTCATCACTGCTTTCCGATTTTGTGGCCAAGCTAAATTTACAATGGCCTCCACCTTAGCATTAATTGGAGCAACTTTGCCCTGACCAACTACATATCCTAAGAACTGTACACTTGCTTGGCCAAACTCACTTTTGCTCAGATTGATGGTTAATTTGGCTTGAGTTAGACGTTCAAACTTACGTAATCTTACCAAGTGAGTATCCCACTGGTTACTGAACACTACTATATCATCTAAATAGGCCCGTACACCATCCAACCCCCTTATGACAGTATTTATATGACGTTGGAAGGTGGCAGGAGCATTTTTTAACCCAAAGGGAAGTACATTATATTGAAATAACCCATCTGGAGTGACGAAGGCTGAAATTTCCTTTGCCCGCTGTGTGAGGAGTATCTGATAATAACCTTTAAGTAAATCCAGTTTGCTCACAAACTTTGCCCCTCCCACTGCATTAATCACATCATCCATGCGTGGCAAAGGGTAACAGTCAGCCTTCGTTACTTCATTTACTATGCGATTGTCAGTACACATACACATGGATCCATCAGGTTTGGGAACCATCAGGCATGGAGATGCCCACTGACTCTCGCTCGGCACTACAAACTGGTTTTGAAGAAGGAATTTTACTTCTTCCTCCATGTGAAGTTGTTTTGTTGAGTTCATGCAGTAAGAAGCTTGCTTTATTGGAACAGCCTCCCCGACATCCACATCATGATGGGGGGGGGGCAATTTACTTACTTTAAGTACATCCCCCAAAAAAGTCGGAAATTTTTTGAGTAACTGAACCAAGTCACAAGCTCCCTGTACACTGAGTGTATGTGTGCCAAGGGATTTTGCAAGATGGCTGAATTGCACAGCCTTCTGTTGTTACAAGAAGTTTTTCAGAATCATTACACTCAACTTGAATGACAGCAACTCCCACACTAGAATGGTATCTTTTTACCTGTTAATATACCTGGAGAGAGTTCCAAGGGTCAATGCCCCTGCGGCCCAGTCTGTGACCAGGCCTCATGTTGGATCAGAGCCTAATCAACCAGGCTGTTAGTGCTGGCCACACACAGTCCAACATATGAACCACAGCCTGGCTGGTCAGGTACCGACTTTAGGTGCCTGTCCAGTGCCTGCTTGAAGACAGCCAGGGGTTTGTTGGTAATTCCCTGATGTATGTTGGGAGGCAGTTGAACAGTCTTGGGCCCCTGACACTTATTGTGTTGTCTCTCAACATGCTATTGGCACCCCTGCTTTTCATATGCATGGTCCTTTCTGATTTGCACCGACCAGGTGTCTTGATTACATAATTGGCCCCATTATTATTATTATAATCAAGAGAAGTGCTAAACCACAAGGGTTATACAGTGCGGCAGGGCAGGAAAGGATGCAGGGGGAATAGGTTGTAAGCGGGATATGGATGATTAGTAGGGTATGAAGTGCAGCAGAACAGTGGATAGTGCAGGGATAGAGGGTAGCAAGAGATCGAGGTAGAAGGGACTGAGAGAGGTGCTAGAGGTATATTCTTCAGAGTTTGTGTAGTATATCAGTTTCTGTCAAAAAGTCAACGAGAGAGTCAGGATTAAAGGAGGGTCCATCAGCAAGAAGGGAAGGTAAAGAAAGGGCTGCAGAGCGAAGACGCCGTTGGAGGTAAATTCTGCATGCTCGTTGACAAAGTGGACAGTCCAACAGAATATGTCGAACAGACACTGGAACCTGACAATGCTCACAGAGAGGGGCAGGGAGCCTCTCCATGAGATACCCGTGTGTAAGACGAGTGTGGCCAACGCGAAGACGGAAGAGTGTAGTCTCCCAACCTTGACATTGGTAACAAGAAGAAGGCCAGAAACTTATACTTGGTTTAATAGAATGAAGTTTGTTATTTAGCAGGTCAGACCAGCGTTATTGCCAACAGGTGCGAAGGTGGGTAGCAATGACCGCAAAATAGTCCGTAAAAGGAACACCTCTATATGAAACTGGAAGGTCATGTACTGCTGACCGCGCAGCAGTGTCTGCCTGTTCATTGCCCTGTACGTCAACATGACCAGGGACCCAACAAAAAACAATATCTTTGTGCTTGCTAAAGATACATTGTAACCAAAGGTGGATACGAAGAACTAAAGGGTGAGGTGTATAAATTTTACAGATAGCCTGTAAAGCACTAAGGGAGTCTGAAACGACCACAAATGGTGACACAGGCATAGATGCAATATGGATAAGTGCCACAAGAATGGCATACAATTCAGCGGTAAAGATGCTAGCCTAGGGTAACAGATACCCTCGCACGACGTTGTCCGGGAAGACTGCTGCGAATCCAACACCGTCAGATGACTTTGAACCATCAGTGTACACTGCGATGGCATGGGAATGAGAACGGAAGTGGTCTAGAAAAAAAGAGCGAGAAGCCGCCATAGGTAGTTGGGCTTTCGCGCAAGGTAGAGGAATAGAACAGACACGAACAGGAGGAACTTCCCAAGGGGGTAGGGGAAAGAGAGATGTCACATGAACATATAGAGGTGGTAGCTGAAGGAAGACAGGAGTGAATGTAGACGAAGAGAAAAGGAACAAAGTAAGCAGGGCGATGAACAAATAAGAGCGTCTACTAACATCTGTAACAATCCTATACATGGAAGGATTCGGAGGTCATGAGTGAACATAATAGCAAATGCAATGTGCATCACGACGATCAGACAAGGATGGAATGTTCGCTTCTGCATAGAGACTCTCAACCGGGGAAGAACGAAATGCACCAAGGCATAAGTGTAATCCCTGGTGATGGATGGGAATAAGAATGGAAAGAGTAGCAGGGGAAGCCGCCGAATATATCTGGTCACCATAATCGAGTTTTGATAAAATTAGGGCTAAATGTAGACGAAGGAGAGTTCTATGATCAGACCCCCATGAAAGATGTGCGAGGGTTTTAAGGAGGTTCAGCCGGCTGTGACAAGTTGCCTTAAGAGAGGTAATATGAGGTTTCCAGGACAATCGACGGTCAAACAGGAGGCCGAGAAACCTGAGAGTATCACGTTCTGGAATACGTGAGCCGTATAGGTACAATGGATGATCAAAGAAAACTGAACGTCTAGTAAATGTAATTTGATGAGTTTTGCCACTAGAAAATTTAAACCCATGAGTGGTGGCCCAATCAGAAACCCGGTTGATGGCATGCTGGAGGGAAACTGCAATGAGGTGACAGTCAGCACCTGCACAAGCTATAGAAAAGTCATCCACATAGAGTGATGACCAAATATTGGATGGGAGAACAGATGGCAGATTATTTATAGCAAGGAGAAAGAGTGTTGTGCTCAGAACACATCCCTGGGGGACATCTTCAGCTTAGACAAATTCCGGGAAAAGTTCATTACTAACCCGGACACGGAAATGTCTGTCAGTTAAGAAAGCCTTAAGGAAAAATAGTAGATTGCCTCGGAGGCCTAAGGAGTGGGCCTGGGTCAAGATATTATACTTCCAAGTTGTGTCATAAGCCTTCTCAAGATCGAAAAAGATGGCAATAGCCGAGTAGTTATTGGCAAAGGCATTACGAATATACATATCCAAGCGCAGTAAGGGGTCAATGGCAGAACAGCCCTTACGAAAGCCATATTGACTAGTGGAGAGACTACTATGAGTCTCTAAATACCACATCAAACATCTATTAACTAGACGTTCCATCACCTTGCAAACTGCACTGGTAAGAGCTATGGGATGGTAAGGGAGGTAACATGTCCCGTAGTACCCGGTTTGCGAAAAGGGAGAACAAGAGCAGACTTCCACAGTTGGGGAATAACTCCTTGTGACCATATAAGATTAAAGAGTCGTAAGAGGACAGTAAGAGCAGACTGATGTAAATGCTGTAGCATAGGAAATGTATGCCGTCTGGCCAGCTCCCGATGATCAGCAAGCAGAGAGTGTTGCCTCCAGTTCTTGAAGGTAAAAAGGGACATTATAAGATTCTTCTCAGAGAAGAAAAATCAAGAGGGTTTAACTCATGTGAGACTTAGAAGAAAGGAACGAGGGCATAGATGGAGCCCTGAGAAATGCGGACCAGATGATTACCAATTTCAGTGGCGGCAAGGGTGTGCTATATCGACACCGGCAACCTGAAGAACAGGAGCGGGTCGGGGAAAAATTACCCTCAATTTCCCTTTGCACTTCTCATTGAGGAGCAAATGACGTAGAAAAGTAATCCTAGCAAAGTGCATTTAGCTCCCTATGACACGGCGAGCAATTGCTCTCTTCTCCTTAAAATCAAGGAGTCTTCTGTGGTTCTGTTCATACCTGCCCCACAGGCTTTCAAAGTCTGCCAAGCACAAGCAGGAGACCACCAAGGCACCTTCTGAGGATGCTTGCCCGAGGTTTGGGGATAAGAATGTGAAGCTGCTGAGCGGAGATGA
>WNWK01049838.1:0-13065 GCA_009830355.1 Cherax destructor
CAGTTTAACAGGACTGGGAAAGTTTTTCAGTTGGGTATCAGGGGTGAAAAGTTTTTCGTTGAATATCAGGACTGGGAAAGTTGTTTATTGAATATCAGGGGTGGGGGAAAGTTTTTCAGTTGAAAATTAGCTGGGGAAAGTTGTTCAGTTGAATATCAGGACTGAGAAAGTTGTTTGTTGAATATCAGGGCTGGAAAGTTTTTCAGTTGTATCAGGGCTGGAAAGTTTTTCAGTTGAATATCAGGACTGGAAAGTTTTTTAGTTGAATATCGGGCGGAAAGTTGTTCAGTTGAATATCAGACTGGAAAGTTGTTCAGTTGAATATCAGGGTGGAAAGTTGTTCAGTTGAATATCAGGGCTGAGAAAGTTGTTCAGTTGAATATCAGGACTGAGAAACGTTGTTCAGTTGAATATCAGGGCTGAGAAACGTTTTTCAGTTGAATATCAGGGCTGAGAAACGTTGTTCAGTTGAATATCAGGACTGAGAAACGTTGTTCAGTTGAATATCAGGGCTGAGAAACGTTGTTCAGTTGAATATCAGGACTGAGAAACGTTGTTCAGTTGAATATCAGACTGAGAAACGTTGTTCAGTTGAATATCAGGACTGAGAAACGTTGTTCAGTTGAATATCAGGACTGAGAAAACGTTGTTCAGTTGAATATCAGGACTGAGAAACGTTGTTCAGTTGAATATCAGGACGAGAAACGTTGTTCAGTTGAATATCAGACGAAAACGTTGTTCGGTTAGGGCTGAGAACGTTGTTCAGTTGAATACAGACAAACGTTTTTCAGTTGAATATCAGGACTGAGACACGTTGTTCAGTTGAATATCAGGACTGAGAAACGTTGTTCAGTTGAATATCAGGACTGAGACACGTTGTTCAGTTGAATATCAGGACTGAGACACGTTGTTCAGTTGAATATCAGGACTGAGACACGTTGTTCGTGAATATCAGACTGGCACTTGTTCATTGAATATCAGGATGAGACAGTTTTTCAGTTGAATATCGGACTGAGAACTTGTTCAGTTGAATATCAGGACGAGAACGTTGTTCAGTTGAATATCAGACTGAGAACGTTGTCGTTTAATATCAGACTGAGAAACGTTGTTCAGTTGAATATCAGGGGCTGAGAAACGTTGTTCAGTTGAATATCAGGCTGAGAACGTTTTTCAGTTGAATATCAACTGAGAACGTTGTTCAGTTGAATATCAGACTGAGAAACGTTGTTCAGTTGAATATCAGGACTGAGAAACGTTGTTCAGTTGAATATCAGGACGAGAAACGTTGTTCAGTTGAATATCAGACGAAACGTTGCGAATATCGACTGAGAAACTGTCAGTTGAATATCAGACTGAGAAAAGCGTTGAATATCAGACTGAGAAACGTTGTTCAGTTGAATATCAGGACTGAGAAAGTTGTTCAGTGAATATCAGGACTGAGAACCAGTTGAATACAGGACTGAGAAACGTTGTTCAGTTGAATATCAGACTGAGAAACGTTGTTCATGAAACAGGATGAAAACGTTGTTTGGAATACAGGACTGAGAAAGTTGTTCAGTTGAATATCAGGACTGAGAAACGTTGTTCAGTTGAATATCAGGACTGAGAAACGTTGTTGGGTTTAATATCAGACTGAGAAACGTTGTTCGTGAATATGGCTGAGAAACGTTGTTCAGTTGAATATCAGGACTGAGAAACGTTGTTCAGTTGAATATCAGGACTGAGAAACGTTGTTCAGTTGAATATCAGGACTGAGAAACGTTGTTCAGTTGAATATCAGGACTGAGAAACGTTGTTCAGTTGAATATCAGGACTGAGAAACGTTGTTCAGTTGAATATCAGGACTGAGGGAAAGTTGTTCAGTTGAATATCAGACTGAGAAACGTTGTTCAGTTAATATCAGGACTGAGAAACGTTGTTCAGTTGAATATCCAAAGGTATTCGAGAAACGTTGTTCAGTTGAATATCAGGACTGAGAAAGTTGTTCAGTTGAATATCAGGGCTGAGAAACGTTGTTCAGTTGAATATCAGGACTGGAAACGTTGTTCAGTTGAATATCAGGACTGAGAAACGTTGTTCAGGAATATCAGGACTGAGAAACGTTGTTGTTGAATATCAGACTGAGAAAGTTGTTCAGTTGAATATCAGGGCTGAGAAAGTTTTCAGTTGAATATCGGACTGAGAAACGTTGTTCAGTTGAATGGCCGGTTGGGCTGGGAACTGGAGTTGTTCCTCATCGTCCGTTTACAGCGTTGCTGAACATTCTACCTACTGTCTTTAAAATTCTAACTCACCTTTTACCCCCTCTCTACTGCAACTACCTCTGTCTATACTTTCTGCTTCTTCCTTCAATTTCTTCAATCGCCTTCACCCTCTTTTCTACAACTCCATTAATTATTTCCCCCAAACTTCTTCCCTTCTTTATCTTCCCTTTTTATATTCCCCAAACCCCCCCTTTTTTCTATCTTCTATTTACCTCCTCTTTTTTCTACTTCTATTGCCCCCTCCTTTTGTTATCTTCTATTGACCCCTTCCTTTGTCTATCTTCTATTGACCACCTCCTTTTGTCTATCTTCTATTATACCACCTTTCCCCCTTTTGTCTATCTTCTTTTATTACATCCCTCCCCGCACCTTCTGCTTCCTCCAAATATTACCACCTTTCCCCTCCCTTTAAAACCCCAACCCCCTAAATTTAACTCCTTCAACTCACCTTCACCTTCCTTCTCAATAAAAATGATAATGAAAGCCCATTTCTGTATCTCTAAACACATCATGAAATAAAGTCATTGTCCAAAAGTAAAGTCTACGAGTAATAAAGACGCTAAGGAGCATCCAACAGTTATAAAGACGATTTATCATGTAATAAAGTGAACTGACATTCTCCAGGTATAAAAAAACTGTTTCCTCTGTCAAGGTTGAGATCAACTGTGTTAAAGAACATCAAGTAAAGAGAAGCAAAATATCCGGCTGGCTGAACCAACACGTCAGTGAGGAAGATGTGAATGATTGAACCATGAGAGGCAGGCAGGCAGGCAGGCAGGCAGGCAGGCAGGCAGGCAGGCAGGCAGGCAGGCAGGCAGGCGGGCAGGCAGGCAGGCAGGCAGGCAGGCAGGCAGGCAGGGGGCAGGCGGCAGGCAGGCAGGCGGCAGGCAGGCAGGCAGGCAGGCAGGGGCAGGCAGGCAGGCAGGCCAGGCAGGCAGGCAGGCAGGCAGGCAGGCAGGCAGGCAGGCAGGCAGGCAGGCAGGCCAGGCAGGCAGGCAGGCAGGCCAGGCAGGCAGGGCAGGGGCAGGCAGGCAGGCAGGCAGGCAGGCAGGCCAGGCAGGCGGCAGGTAGGAAGGTAGGAAGGCAGACAAGCAGGTAGGCAGGCAGGCAGGCGGGGAGAGTGGCAGGGAGGGATGCAGGGAGGGATGCAGGGAGGGATGCAGGGAGGGATGCAGGGAGGGATGCAGGGAGGGATGCAGGGAGGGATGCAGGGAGGGATGCAGGGGGAGGATGGGGGAGGGATGCAGGGAGGGATGCAGGGAGGAATGCAGGGAGGAATGCAGGGAGGGAGGCAGGGGGGGAGGCAGGGAGGAGGCAGGGGGGGGAGGCGGGGAGGGAGGCAGGGAGGGATCAGGAGGGATGCAGGGAGGGATGCAGGGAGGGATGCAGGGAGGATCAGGGAGGGATGAGGGAGGGAGGGAGGGAGGTAGGCATGGTGGGGGTGAGGAAGGAAGAAAACAGGTGAGGAGGAGGTAAAAATCAAGCGGAAAGGATGAGGAGGTAAAGAGACGAATAAGGAAGATGATGTGGGAGGTAAAGAAAGAGGATGAGAGGAAGTAAAGATGAGGATAGGGAAATAAAGAAAAAGGTGGTAAGATAAAATGATAGAAGGGTAGGGAGCGAGAGGAGGAGAGAAGAAAGAGAAATATAAGCGACAAGTAGAGGGAGTTTAAGCTGGAAGAAAGAGGGAAAATTACAGAGGAAGAGAAGAGGGAGTAACTACGGAAGGGTTAAAAGATAAAAAACTGACATAGTGGGAGGAAGGTAATGAGAAAAGGAGAGAAAACATGACAGAGAGAGAGAAGGGAAGCGGAACAGAAGAGGTTCATGACCTCTTATCACACACACACACACACACACCCCAACCACACACACACACACACACACACACACACACACACACACACACACACACACACACACACGCCCCGGTGGCCTAGTGGGTAAAGCTCTTCTTGACCCCGGAGGGGGGCCGGTTCAATTCCGTGGGGCAGAAACATTTCGAAGTGTTTCCTTACATACACATACACACACACATATATACAACAGGCCTAGTGTCTAATTGACATGTGCCTAGGACAAAATTGGTAACTAACACACACACACACACACACACATGAATAACCCTGCCAAATGTAAAGTCATGAATATCGGGGAAGGGCAAAGAAGACCCAGACGAGTATAGTCTAGGTGGCCAAAGACTGAAGCCTCCTCAAAGAAAAGATCTTGGGGTGAGATAATACCCTGCACATCTCCTGAGGCACACATCAATCAGATAACTGCTGCAGCATACGGGCGGCTGGCAAACCTAAGAATAGCGTTCCAATACCTCACTAAGGAATCATTCAAGACTCTGTATACCATATACGTCAGGCCCATACTGGAGTATGCAGCACCGGTTGGAACCCACACCTGGTCAAGCACGTCAAGAAATTAGAGAAAGTGCAAAGGTTTGCAACAAGGTAGTCCAGAGCTAAGGGGATTGTCCTACGAAGAAAGGTTAAGGAAATCGGCCTGACGACACTGAGGACAGGAGGGGGAGGGGAACATGATAACGACATATAAAATACTGCGAGGAATAGATAAGGTGGACAGAGACAAGATGTTCCAGAGAGGGGACACAGAAACAAAGGGGGGATAATTGGAAGTTGAAGACTCCTATGAGTCAAAGGGATGTTAGGAAATATTTCTTCAGTCATAGAGTTGTCAGGAAGTGGAATAGCTTAGAAAGCGACATAGTGGAGGCAGGACCATACATAGTTTTAAGACTAGGTTTGATAAAGCTCATGGAGCAGGGGAGAGAGGACCTAGTAGCAATCAGTGAAGAGGCGGGGCCAGGAGCTATGAATCGACCCCTGCAACCCCAAAAAGGTGAGTACAAATAGGTGAGTACACACACACACACACACACACACACACACACACACACACACACACACACACGCACGCACGCACCCCACACGCACGAGAGCAAACATCTATTTCTGTAATTGAAATAGGTAAGTTGGAATATACAATAGCTTTGCACCTCTGCTGCATGAATATTTAAATGGTATAAAATACAGACAGGTTGGTAAGTAAGACGTGTGTGGGCGAAACGTCTTGGAATAAAGATACCTAACAGTTGCACAGTGTCTTACTCTGCCACAATGTTTGGAAATGTCAATTGTTTTTTTTTTTGTCTGAGAGAAAGCAACAAGTCTAGGTGACCCAGAGTTAATGATAACTTAAAGTGCACACCAGCCGAGCCACGGACACACCAGCCGAGCCACGTGACACCAGCCGAGCCACGTGACACACCAGCCGAGCCACGTGACACACCAGCCGAGCCACGTGACACACCAGCCGAGCCACGTGACACACCAGCCGAGCCACGTGACACACCAGCCGAGCCACGGGACACACCCAGCCGAGCCACGGGACACACCAGCCGAGCCACGGGACACACCAGCCGAGCCACGGACACACCAGCCGAGCCACGGGACACACCAGCCGAGCCACGGGACACACCAGCCGAGCCACGGGACACACCAGCCGAGCCACGGGACACACCAGCCGAGCCACGGGACACACCAGCCGAGCCACGGGACACACCAGCCGAGCCACGGGACACACAGCCGAGCCACGGGACACACCAGCCGAGCCACGGGACACACCAGCCGAGCCACGGACACACCAGCCGAGCCACGGACACCAGCCGAGCCACGGGACACACCAGCCGAGCCACGGGACACACCAGCCGAGCCACGGGACACACCAGCCGAGCCACGGGACACACCAGCCGAGCCACGGGACACACCAGCCGAGCCACGGGACACACCAGCCGAGCCACGGGACACACCAGCCGAGCCACGGGACACACCAGCCGAGCCACGGGACACACCAGCCGAGCCACGGGACACACCAGCCGAGCCACGGGACACACCAACCGAGCCACGGGACACACCAGCCGAGCCACGGCACACCAGCCGAGCCACGGGACACACCAGCCGACCAGGGACATACCAGCCGAGCCACGGGACACACCAACCGAGACACGGGACACACCAACCGAGCCACGGGACACACCAACTGAGCCACGGGATGCGACGGAGGGGAAGGTATAATCGCCTTAATTGATTCGAGTTCAGTTTTTAATTTGTTTTGGTGTTGCAATGAATCTTATGAAAGGTCGCGGAATTTGTTTGTTGTTGTTCCCTGACAGTTTATTCTTCAGTGAGGACATATTATGTAATGTACCGCGTGTGCACCCCGGCGGAGTCCCCGGTGCGCTGCGTGCACCCCGGCGGGAGTCCCCGGTGCGCTGCGTGCACCCCGGCGGGAGTCCCCGGTGCGCTGCGTGCACCCGGCGGGAGTCCCCGGTGCGCTGCGTGCACCCGCGGCGGAGTCCCCGGTGCGCTGCGTGCACCCCGGCGGAGTCCCCGGTGCGCTGCGTGCACCCCGGCGGGAGTCCCCGGTGCGCTGCGCACCCCGGCGGAGTCCCCGGTGCCTGCGCCCGGCGGGAGTCCCCGGTGCGCTGCTGCACCCCGGCGGGAGTCCCCGGTGCGCTGCTGCCCCCGGCGGAGTCCCCGGTGCGCTGCGTGCACCCGCCGGGAGTCCCCGGTGCGCTGCGTGCACCCCGGCGGGAGTCCCCGGTGCGCTGCGTGCACCCGGCGGGAGTCCCCGGTGCGCTGCGTGCACCCGGCGGAGTCCCCGGTGCGCTGCGTGCACCCCGGCGGAGTCCCGGTGCGCTGCGTGCACCCGGCGGAGTCCCGGTGCGCTGCGTGCACCCCGGCGGGAGTCCCCGGTGCGCTGCGTGCACCCCGGCGGGAGTCCCCGGTGCGCTGCGTGCACCCCGGCGGGAGTCCCCGGTGCGCTGCGTGCACCCCGGCGGGAGTCCCCGGTGCGCTGCGTGCACCCCGGCGGGAGTCCCCGGTGCGCTGCGTGCACCCCGGCGGGAGTCCCCGGTGCGCTGCGTGCACCCCGGCGGGAGTCCCCGGTGCGCTGCGTGCTTTGGCACATCTCTTTGAGAGCGAGACGTTGCCACAACAAAAATGTCGCATTAGTTGCACGTGTGACCTTTTACGTTCCATATTGTGGGTAATTCTACCAACATTTTTACAACCTTCCCAGCACCTTCACCTCGGCGCCTCCAGCACAATTTCTCAGTGGATGCAAACTTAGCAGCACGTTGCTGCACTTGCAAGGAATAGCCTTAATGATGCTATTCAGTCTCAAATGACAGTGATGAACGCGCCATCATCCTTACCAGACACCGGGGTCATCATCCTTACCAGACACCGGGGTCATCATCCTTACCAGACACCGAGGTCATCATCCTGATGACAGTTCAGTGATACTCAAGTCCAACACACAGAAACACACACACACACAAACACACACAAACAAGGGTGTGTGTGTGTGCGCGCGCGCGCCTTTAATGGGCCAGTAGGCCTGCTGCAGTGTTCCTCCATTCCTATGTTCTTAGGCTCTCATAATTATATAAAGTACTGACAAGATGAAAATTAGACACGTGCAACATCTGGGTATCTTCATTGTAGACGTTTCGCCCTCCAGTGACTTTATCAATACAGATTCTAGATGAGGTAATACAAGTGAACAACCAAAATGCCTCGAGACCAGAGTAGCAATTCCAACTAATTTTAGGTCACTGATAATGAATATCATGGTTAAAATTGTTTGTTTACTCTACTTTTCAATATAGACCTACGTGTCACAACAGGTTGCAACAGGCTTGTGGCAGTGTGTTTCTTACCAACACTCACAGTCTCACTGACCTTCATTATTGTTCCAGCAGTCATACAAGGTGGTTGTGCTCTCCAAGTTTATATTTTGAGGTGAAAGGTTTGTGATTTTCTTAGTCAAACACTTTTTAAACGAGTCATAAAGTTGTCTTGCTGCATAACGGCAATAGTAAACCATCAGTTCCTCTGGGCTATGAAACACATATGAAAAACTTATGAGAATATAAAGCATATGTTGCAATGCATGAAATATGATGAACATCAATGGCAACTCTGTGATGGTCTTGCAAGGCGGATACACCAAGTACTGCTGCTGTCTATGTGAATGGGACAGTAGTGCAAGAGGTTCCCACTAAATCAGGAGAGACTGGCCACCTCGTCAATCATTGGAGTCTGGGATGAAAAATGTTCAACATCCACCTCCCACTGGACCAAACAAAATTTTGCTACCACCACTACACATAATACTGGGGATCATGAAAACTTTGTAAAAGCTATGGACAAATCCAGTCAGGGATTCAAATATTTAACATCAAAATTCCCCTCACTGAGCGATGCTAAGAGAGGGAGTCTTCAATGGTCCTCAGATTCGAGATCTTAAAAATGGTGACTTAGAACCAGACCTTCATGGGGAGAGAAAGCTGCTTGGGAAGCATTCAAGTTAGCCATGAAGGTTATGATGTCCTCTGAACCAAGATTCCATCATATTGCAGCGTGTGACAAGTTGTACATGAATGGTATAGAGGTTCAGAGGACATCTAATAACCCTTCATGGCTACTACAACTACTACCCCCAAATAACCCATCCCTTGGGGGGGGCGACACACAGTCTTATTAGGAGAGGTTAAGAGAAATCGACCTGATGACACTGGAGGGCAGGAGAGATGGGGGAGGGATATGATAACAACATATAAAATACTGAGAGGAATTGACGAGGTGGACAGAAACAGGATGTTCCAGAGATAGGACACAGCATTAGGGGTCACAATTGGAAGTTGAAGGCTCAGATGAATCACAGGGATGTTAGGAATTATTTCTTCAGTCAGAGTTGTCAGAAAGTGGAACAGTCTGGGAAGTGATGTAGTGGAGGCAGGATCCGTACTTAGCTTTAAGAAGAGGTATGATAAAGCTCATGGAGCAGGAAGAGTGATGTAGTAGCGACCAGTGAAGAGGCGGGGCCAGAAGTTGCGACTCGACCCCTTCAACCACAACTAGGTGAGAACACGACACACACACACGAGGAATCTCCTGAACGGGGTTCAGTGGGACAGAGAACTGGCGGGAAAGTCAGTAAATGAAATGATGGAATATGTGACAGGAAAATGCAAGGAGGCAGAGGGGGAGGATCTACCCAAGTGTAACAAAAATAATGGAAAGGCCAGAACGAGCCCTTGGTTCACTCAAAGGTGTAGAGAAGCCAAAACTAAGTGCGCTAGAGAATGGAAGAAAAACAAAAGGCAAAGGACACAAGAAAATAAGGTTAGTCGAAGAGCCAGAAATGAATATGCACAAATAAGAATGAGATTATTCACGACAACCAGCATGGTTTCAGGGACGAGAAATCCTGTGTCACAAACCTACTGGTGTTTTACGATAAGATGATAGCAGTAAGATAAAAAAAGGGGTGGGTAGATTGCATTTTTGGCCTGTAAGAGGGCTTTTGACACAATTCCACACAAAGATTAGTGCAAAGCTGGAGGATCAGGCAGGTTTAATAGGGAAGGCTCTGCAATGGATCAGAGAATACCTTACAGGTAGGCAACAATGAGTCATGTGACAAGGAGTCAGAGTGGGCGCCTATGACGAGCGGGGTCCCACAGGGGTCAGTCCTAGGACCAGTGCTGTTTTTGGTATATGTGAATGACATGACGAAAGGGTTTGACCCAGAAGTGTTCCTGTATGGAGACGATGTAAAGTTGAGGGAATTCATTCGGATGAGGATCAGGCGTCCTAGGACTACAAGGATCTGGTCCAGCAACTGGCTCCTGGAATTAGTTATGTCAGTGGGCTTCTATCAGAAGCGAATGCCATGTTTGGGTCATTTACAGAAACACACACAAGAGATATTTTGGACGAAGAGATAAATATAGAAAACTATAACATGTATAGATGTGATAGAATTAATAGGTCACAGGGGAGGAGTAGGACTCAATGTAAAAGATACTTCGTTGCACAGAAGTGCTGAACTCTACTAATGATATAGTAGAAATCCTAGACATCAGAGTTGAAAATAGGAATTTGGTAATTATCCTAGCATACAAACCACCATCAGCAACTGCTGAGGAATTCACAAATCAGTTAAGGAAGATAGATAGCTATCTGGATAGGCTAGAAAATCCCACACCAAATATTTTACTCCTTGGAGATTTTAATCTCCCTCATGTAAATGAATATGGCGCAATGCAATGTTATACCAAAAATATTTCCGGCAAGCACCCTGGCTCAACAGGCACATACCGGGAACTAATGAGGCTTTGTGAAAAGTACTCATTGAACCAACACATAATTGATCCCACTAGAAATGAAAATACCCTGGATTGATATTCACAAACAACGAGGAGCTAATCTAAGACATCACAACATCATAGAAGTACAAACGAGTATTAACTCAGGTTTGGGGAAACTGCATCACTAATGTTAGAAATGGGATGTTCAGTAAGTTTAATTTTAACAACTATACAATTGACTGGGAAAAAATAAACCATAAGCTATCAGACATATCCTGGGAATCAGACATGAGCACCCTAAATCCCCACCAGTGCCTAGAAAAGCTGAATACAGAAACATACAAGGTATGTATGAAGCATGTTCCATTGAAGAAACCCAGAAGAAGATCAGATAGAGAGAGAGAGCGTAGGGGATGGTACAGAAGAAAACGGGTTACTGAATTGCTTAAAAACACAAATATGTTGCAACAATGGAAAGATAGGCTTAGCCGAGAGATCACCGAATTAGAGCAAAAACTTAGGATGTCATACCTAACAGAAGAAGTACAAGGGAACAGTATATTGCAAGAAACCCAAAATATTTCTATTCTTATGCAAAATACAAGCTAAGAACTACCTGTAGAATTTGACCATTATTGAGAGGAGATTCGTATACTGACGATGAACAGGAAATGAGTGAAATCCTAAAAGAACCGTATGAGTCGGTGTTCAGCAACCCACTAAATGACAACAAGGTAGAAAATGTAGAAATATTTTTCACTCCAGCAGAAGGCCGCGCAGACCAACTAACTGACATTTAGTACAAATCCATAGGTTTCGAAAAAGAAATGGACAACATGCCCACTCACTCAGCACCTGGACCAGATTCATGGTATGCTCTATTTATAAAGTGCAAAGTACCAATAGCACGAACCCTCAGTATTCTTTGGAGAAAGAGCTTAGATTTAGGTGAAATACCGGAGGTCTTAAGAGTGCAGACATAGCTCCTTTGCATAAGGGAGGTAGTAGAGCACTAGCTAAAAATTACAGACCAGTAGCCCTCACTTCTCACATAAAAATCTTTGAAAGAGTGATGAGACGGCAGATTACAAAGTTTATGGACCAGCACAACCAACATAACCCGAACCAGAGCAAGATCCAGCATCAGCGAGGTCAAAGCTCAGTGCCCCAAGGCACTGCCCTGCACCTCTGCTGTTTCTCATCCTCATAGCAGACGTAGATAAAAACACCCGTCACACTTTTGTCATTATTTGCAAATGACACTAAAATAAGCATGAAAGTCACTACGGTAGAGGACACTGAAAAATTACAGGAAGATAAAAGCAGGGTTTTCCAGTGGGCAGTGGAGAACAACATGACGTTCAATGGTGATAAGTTTCAGCTGCTTAGGTATGGAAAGAATGACCTCAAAAGGAACACTATGCAAAAACCAGAGGGTCACCAAATAGAATGAAAGGAACACGTAAAAGACCTGGGAATAATTATGTCAGTTGACCTTTCTTTTAAGGAACATAAGACAAAGATCTCAACAGCCAGGAAGATGACTAGGTGGGTATTGAGAACTTTCGAAGCAAGGGACATAATACCGATGGTGACACTCTTCAAATCGCTAGTGCTCCTAATTTAGAATATTGCTTAGTGCTGACGGCCCCGTTCAAAGCAGGAGAAATATCAGAGCTGGAACAAATACAGAGATCATTTACGGTGCACATTGAGCTAGTAAAGCACCTAAATTACTGGGTACACCTTCAAGTCTTGAACATGTACTCATTGGAGCTGAGGAGAGAGATACATGATGGAAAGTACTCGAGGGCCTGGTCCCAAATCTGCACACTGCCATAACAACATACTGGAGTGAGATATATGGGAGGAAGTGTAAAATAAACATTCGTGGTCCCAGACTATTCAACATCTTGCCAGAAGATATCAGAAACACGGCTGGAACCAGTGTAGAAGCCTTCAAGAGGAAACTGGACAAGTATCTTCACCAGGCGCCAGACCAATCAGGCTGTGATGGATATGTGAGGCAGCAGGCTTCCAGCAGCAACAGCCTGGTTGACCAGGCAAGCACCAGACGAGCCTGGCCCATGGCCGGGCTCTGAGAGTACTAAACTCTCGAAACTCTTCAAATGTAAGGCATAAGGTATATATCACCAAGTGCAAAGTCATGAAGATCGGGGAAGGACAAAGAAGACCACATTGTTCCAGGTGGCGGCCCGGCCTTGGCTCCTGTCTCAGAACAATGTCTGCCATGGGAGGAGGTAGAAGTACCCTCCTCATCTTCTGGGACCAGCTGTCCCCAGGCCTAGCCCATTCCCCGCCTCCACGGGGCTCGGAGGGGGAAACTAGACACCTTGGGCTGCCACAAACCCTGCCCAAGAAGACCACAGACAGAGCAACAGGGGGCCAAAAACTGCAAACCTCACCAAGGAAAAGGATCTTGGGGGAAGTATAATACCAAGCACATCTCCTGAGGCGCACATCAACCCCAAAAACTGCTGTAGCACATGGGTGTCTAAACCTAAGAACAGCATTCCGACACCTCAGTAAGAAATCGTTCGTGTTGTCAGGCCAATATTGAATGTGCATCTGGCTGGGGAAACCCCACTT
>WNWK01049839.1:0-13065 GCA_009830355.1 Cherax destructor
TACTTTTTGTCATGCCTCCGACAGAAAACGAATTGATTGTACAGTGGACCCCAGTTTGTTCACCTAAAACTCGAAAATTATGTATGTTTTTTTTGAAGGCTTTTGTAAGTGTATTTTGGGGGGGTAAAAAAAACTAATTAATTTACTTTTCCCTTTTGGGAAAAATTCGTTGGTAACGGTCAACAGCTTGGGGAACAAATTAATAAAAACCCGGGGGGGTCCACTGTTTTCCATTATTTCTATGGAAATATTGATTGACTTTCAAACATTTTGAATTTAGAACAAGCTCCTGGAATGGATTATGTTCGAAAATCGGGGTTCCACTGTACCATTAACCCTTTCAGGGTTTCGGCCGTTGTCATGATATCTTGTATATTTTTCATCTCTTTGATAATACGACCTTGCTAGATATGTTAGATAGTACTTAGGGTTTGAAATAAGGACAAGGCAAATTCTCTCCAATTCATGCCAAAATTCAAGCTACAGTGGTCCCCACCTAACGAGCACCCCGAAATTGTACAATTATGTAAGTATAATATTGTAAGTGCTTGTGGAAGTGTATTTTGGGGGCTGAAATAGACTAACCTACGCATTATTTCTTAAGGAAGTAAATTGTTGGGGAATGGCACTTGAGCAGGTTTTGGAATGAATTTTGCTCGTAGGCGGGGACCACTGTATTCCAATTTTCCTTCACCCACTAACCGAAAAGGAGTTCAAGGGTTTTTTGAGGATGACGGGATATTACAGGAAATTTTGTTCAAATTCCCCTAAGTCGCCCTCCTTTGACGGAACTTACTAGTTCTCGTGTAAGTTTCAACTGGACAGAAAGATGTGAAGAAGCTTTCAAGAGACTGAAGCAATATTGTCTTCTGCTCCTATTTTACAAAGCCTTGACTTTACCAAACCATTTATATTGCATATGATGCTGGGAGCTATGCACTAGGGGCCATACTACAGTAGACCGTCATTTCACGATAGTTACGTTCCTGAAAAGTCGTGTTAGATCATTTCGTGTTAAATAATTAAAAGAACTTATGGGAAAAATAGGGTTACGTTCCTGGGAGTCCCCAAAAGTTTAAAAAAGTTTTTTTGACAACAGATCTTACAAAAATAAAAGTGAATATGTAATTGTAGTTCATTATCGTGATGTATTATGTTGTTTTTACTGCTTAAGACTACAAATGTAACATAAATAATAGTATTTACCTTAAATTGTGGGTGCTGGTTTTTGTGGATAATTGTGAAGAGAGTGGAGAGTTATGCTGTGGCCCTAATGGGCTGAGGTGGATAGTAGAGGTTCTGGAACTGAAGTCAATGGTTGAACTGAGTGTCTAACTTTAAGTCAGTCAAGTCAGTCAGTAAGTCAGTTAAGTCATTCAGTAAGTCAGTCGTCATTCAGTAAGTCAGTCAACCATTCAGTAAGTCAGTCAAGTCATTCAGTAAGTCAGTGCCCTTCAGTAAGTCAGTCAAGTCATTCAGTAAGTCATTCAGTAAGTCAGTCAAGTCATTCAGTAAGTCAGTCAAGTCATTCAAGTCATTCAATAAGTCTGTCAAGTCATTCAGTAAGTCAGTCAAGTCATTCAGTAAGTCAGTCAAGCATTTAGTAAGTCAGTCAAGTCATTTAGTAAGTCAAGTCATTTAGTAAGTCAGTCAAGTCATTCAGTAAGTCAGTCAAGTCATTCAGTAAGTCAGTCAAGTCATTCAGTAAGTCAGTCAAGTCATTCAGTAAGTCAATCAAGTCATTCAGTAAGTCAGTCAAGTCATTCAGTAAGTCAGTCAAGTCGTCAGTAAGTCAGTCCCAAACTTATTCAGTAAGTCAGTCAAGTCTGTCAGTCAGTCAATCAGTCAAGTAAGTAAGTAAGTCAGTCAGTCAGTCAGTCAAGTCAGTCAGTCAGTCAAGTCAGTCAGTAAGTCAGTCAGTCAGTCAGTCAGTCAGTCACTCAAGTCAGTCAGTCATTCATTCATTCAGTCAGTCAGTCAAGTCAGTCAGTAAGTCAGTCAGTCACACAAACTTATGTTTACATCTTTTTATATGTACAAAGTGACCTTCTTACGGCAACGGGTTATGTCTTGTCTAATATCTTTGTTTTCTTCGTTAATTCAAGATCAAAACACAATTCACTCTCTTATTCTTCCAAACAGCTGGCTTTACCGGATTTTTGGGTTGAAATCGCAATGCTGGGGGGGGGGGTCCGTGGTGGCTGGGGGGAAGGGGGTGGTGTCTGCTGAAAAACCCAAAAAGGTGCTTGTGGAAGGATTTTTTTTCCTTCCCCCCAAACTGTAAGGGTTTTTTCAGGAACACAGATCATTCAAATTTTCATACATAGCGCATATTGTAGAACCCAGGATAACCCAAAAAATCAGAGTGACTTAGTATTTCCATTGACTTTTTTTGGGGGTTTTCCGGTTCTCTACACATATGGTGCTATGTATGATAATGTATGTAACTGTACTCACCTAATTTGGGTTTCAGGGCGAAAATCAGCTCCCGGCCCGTGTTCTGAAAAAACTTACAGTTTGGGAAAAAAAAAATTCCCCTTTTCTCAAAGCATGAGGATTCTTTGGGAGTAAAACCATGGGCTTACACTTGAAATCACCTGATCATTAGAAAAAGGGGCAAGGTGAAGTGACCTTTTCTGTCTTGAAGCCTGGGGCACTTTTCTCGTGACTGATATAAGTTCCTGTTTGGGATTTTCTTCCAGAAAACACTTGTCTCTTCAGCATTAAACACTTGGTGGCTCATAGCCACCCAGGGACCCCCCGACTCAATGGTTTAAACCGCTGGCGACCCGCCTCAAAAATTTTTCCCTCCTGCCGAACCCTTAATATCATCTTTACGTGTGTAAGATGATAATGTGTCAAAAACTTAAATCGTGCAATACCCCAACGTAACATAATCTCGTGTAAATGGCGTTCTACTGTACTTCAAAACTCCTCACGAAATGACATTCTCCACCCTTTTTCTATTTTTCATGTTAAAAACCCCCCAAACAAAATTACTGACCGTGGGGGCTTTAGCCTTTGGTGGCCCTAAACATTTTGACATATCAGGTTCGTCCCCCAAAAAAATTGCCATATATTCAGACCCTAACCCCTTTTGACTTAAATCAACACCATGAAGCCCAAAGAATGTTAAAAGATGGGCACTTTAAAAGGTCCCAATAATGTCATTGCTGATACTTTTTCCCGCCCCTAAAATATTTTTTATATAATCAAATATGGTATTAATGATACTCTATTTCAAATAGAGGGGGAAATTTTCATCGTTAAACCTTTTGGGATGAGTGAGAGGAGAAGATTATCTGTATCTTTTTGCCATTCATCTCAATCCTCCCCCAAAAAGGGCTTGGTCAAGTTAAGAAATTTTAGAACCCATCTTGGGGGGGGGGTGTCATGATATATTGTATATTTTTGCTCTTTGATAATACCCTTGCTAGTATCTTCGTTATTAGCTAAATTTAAGCTACTGGAGCTTGGTATTATTATCCTATTCATCCTTCATCATAAATTGGTATTATTTTACTAGAACTGTATACAGTCAACCCCCCGGGGTTAGACGGGTCGGAGATCGTCCAAATCGGTGTTTGACAGGTTTTTTTAAAGGGAATTTTGGCTCGGTATTAGCCCTTTTCCAGGGGTTTGGGGTTGTCCCGGATCTGTGGGCTCCGGGGCCCCGGGCCTCAGTGTCTTTTGTTTCAAGGGGCGACCACCACCCAGGCAGGCAGGCAGGCAGGCAGGCGGGGCAGGCAGGGCAGGGCAGGGCAGGGGGGCAGGGCAGGGCGGGGGGGGGCAGGGCAGGGCGGGGGGATAAAAAAAGAAAAGGGGCGACGCTCCCCCCTCATCAAGCCCCGCGAATTTGATTAGTGATAAGACGGG
This sequence comes from Cherax destructor, assembly GCA_009830355.1. Taxonomy (NCBI): domain Eukaryota; kingdom Metazoa; phylum Arthropoda; class Malacostraca; order Decapoda; family Parastacidae; genus Cherax; species Cherax destructor. The sequence continues at coordinate 3,877 of WNWK01049839.1, forward strand.
GGCCCTTTTTATGTGCCGTGGTCAAAAATGCTTAAAAATTATTAGTATTATTATTATTATATTCTCCCTGTACCCTAGGTAATTTACCTGCATAATTGTATTTGTGTTCCTGTGAGATGACCCCAGTCAGTGTCGTCAGCCGCCGTCCAGTCAGTCACCCAGCCGGAAGCGGGTTTTGGCTGGGGCCCATCCATCCACCCGGGCTGTTCGCCAGCTTTTCAGCCACCCCGCCGGCTGTCCATCCACCACCCGCCCGCCGGGTGCCCATCCATCCGCCAGCCAGCTGTTAAGCCAGCCAGATGGTCAAAAGCCAGCCGGCTGCTGGTTAGCCACCCAGGCGGCCCCTCCATCCGCCAGCCAGCTGTTCAGCCGCCACCCAGCCACCCGCTGGTCAGCTAGCCACCTGCCGCCAGATGGTCAGCAAAGCCAGCCAGCCAGGGGCCAGCCACCCCCAGTCACCGGCAAAACCAAACATTCGCCAAAACAGAACTCTCGGGAACATTTTTTTTGGAACAGGGGCCCAGTGACCCCAAAGCTGTTCCTAGTGGCATTACAAAACAAAGAAGGGAAGTAACAGGTAAAGGACTTGGTACCTGAAACTTTATGGAAGAGGATTTCTCTTCCAAACAAAACAACTCTTCCATCCTCTCCGTCTTCCACACATCAACAACTCTTCAATAAAGGTAAGTGACATGTTATAATTGTTTTTTTCTTCATGTCTCATTGTTTTCTGTGTAATTTAATGTATATTTAATGTACAAAAAAATTTTATTTTAATACTTTTAGGTGTCGAAACGGATTAATTTTATTTTCATTATTTCTTATGGGGAAAATAAAATGGGATTACGATATTTTGGGGTTACGGGATAAGCTTTTGGAAACCCGAATTAATATCTTTAACCGGGGGTTGACTGAAATTTTCCCAAATACGCGGTTCACGCATGTTGTTTGGTCGTGACCTCACAAGTTGGCGCCAAATGGTTGGTTATATCCCCTTTGATCCGACATGACTTGTTGTGCACTGGGATTTGTCTAGGCAGTGTCTCCCTTGACTTAGCAGAGAGAGCACCTATTCTCTGACTGTGGATATTGTAGCCGCCACACTATTAAGCTAGAGGCTTGTACCTAACCTGGGTGGGAAAAAGCAGCCACTTGATCTTTGGGTTTTTGATCCACTTTACTGTGTTAGCCAGAACTGTTTTTGAGAACCCCAGTGAATTATTTTTGAAAAACGGCCTTATAGAAACCGTATTTGTGTTTATCTGTGCATTGTAAGTATTTTCTTTTTTGTTTTGTGTTTCACTAAGGGAGGATTCGGGTGTTTAAGAATAATGTGTTAACTTCCAGAAATTTAAAAAGGAAACCAAAACAGTGCTTCATTAATTTATATATATATATTTTTTAAATATACTTACCCAAAAAAAGCTTTTTCTAATTTAATTAAATTAAATTGTTTTTTGTTGAAGTTTCATTTTCCCTGTCTGTATTGACTTATATAAAGATATTCAGTTATAAAGCACATACAGTGGACCCCCGCCTAACGAACATTCCATATAACGAACAAATCGCGTAACGAACGTTTTTTTTTCAAAATATTTTTCTCACTTAGCGAACATTTACTCGTGAAAAACCCCTTCAGACCTGTCCGCCCAAACGTTGTTTAAAATTGAGAGAACATTACCCAGCCCTACTCTTTCAAACATTCACAATACTTTTTTTGTGTTTATTGTTGGTTAAGTGATTGTCACTGTGAAATAAATCACCATGGGTCCAAAAAACTTCCGGGGAATAAAGGCTATACAACCAGTGATAAAATGTAGCAATGGAAATAAGTCACCCTGTCTTGACTTTTTTTGGGGTTTTCCCAGGTTTTCTACACATACTGCTATGTATGATAATCTATGTATAACTGGATTTGTGTGGGCTTGAAAACCATTCTTGAGATAGCTGACGAGTTATTCCTCACCAAGTGGCATCATTAGCAGCTTTCAAATGCCATCGCCCATAATCAGACCAACGATTGGATGCTAGTTGGATCTGAAGGGACAAGGGTGAAGGGAAAGGGCCCGGAGACTGCTGTGAAAAACCCGCAACTCTTTTTCCCCTTTTTAAGCGATTAAGGGTAGAAAATGACGCCCAAAAATTAACTTCTACAATGTTGTTTGAGATTATAGGGACACTGAGAAAGCGCCGTCATCTGCCACCATCTCCTTTAAACCCCAAAAACCCCCAAAACCTCCCCCAGTCCTTTTAAAAAATAAACCCCAAAAACACTCCCCAATTCCTTCCCGATTCATAATTTACATTTTTATTCATTTTGGGGTTTTTTATCATTTTTTATTTAATTTTTTTATTATTTCTTTTTAGGTGAAACTTCAGATAAATAAATTAGAGTTTATATTAAATTTTTTTGAAGGCCCATTTGTTTCCTAAACAAACTCTCCAGGTTTTTTATTAAAAAAGATCTTTTAATAAAGGTAAAAAATTTAACTGTTCATTTGTCCATTATAATTAATGCTTTATATTTATTTCTCATTGTTTTCTGTATGTAAAACTATAGTACAGTGGACCCCGGTTTACGTACTGGTCCAAACACAACAATTATGTAAGTGTATTTTTGTAAGTGGTTTTTAAGTGTATTTTTGGGGGTCTAAAAGGACTAATCTAATTTACATTATTCCTTATAGGAACAAATTTGGGGGAAAGGCATTAACAGCATTCTGGGCGAAATTTAAATTTCGAAAAAAGGGGGTCCCTGTATTTATTCTTTAAAAAATGAATTTTTGGTGAAAATTTTTTGGGGGGAAATGGATCAATTGTATTTACATTTTTCTTATGGGGAAAAAAGGTTTCAAATGTTTTTTGTTAAAAACCCCGCTCCCGGAAAGGATTAAGTTGTTGTTGAAGGGCCACTGTTTTGCCCCCAAAAATGGGGGCCTGCTCCTAAACTACAGTAAATTAAAATCTACAATAAACTAAGATGGAAGTTCTCACATCAATATTCGAAGACATTACAGTGCACAGATTGGCAACTTTGAAATTACAAACGTGCTGGCAAGTAGCCAGAGTCCTGGGTGTACCATAAACAGACATTATACGGCAAAAACACCGCTCCATAATACAGAACTTTTTGTTTCCTGATGTCCAAGATGAACCCTTATTTAAACCCCTTTTGGGGGGTTGACGGGCCCTTTCCCGGGGAAACCTGTTCCTGGGGTAAAATTTTTTTTTAAATAATTTTATCATATGAAATTATAGAGAATTTTTTCCGTCCTAATGCCACCAAAATTATGAAATTTGATGGAAAACTAACGGAATTATGCTTTCGCGGTTGGCTTTCAATGACATTTACGATCGGCGATTTAAATTTTGAGCCCTATTTTGGAAAAATTTCCCAAAATGTTTCAGTCTACTCAAATTATGTTTTTTCCCTTTTAGAATTCCATTTCTTCTATCGATTGAGTACAAGAAACCGCCTATTTATAAATTTAACTCCCCAAAAATAGTGGTCAAAAATGGCAATTTGGCCAATTTCACACAAATTTCAAAAAGATGCCAATTTCAAAAAGGGTTCCCGAATAAACAAGGCAGAATTCCCCAAATAAAATAACATTTTTCTCTGTTCATTAGTCACGCCCCCAGGCCCCCCTTACATTACTTTTTCTTTTCATTTTTAATTTTTATTCTCAAAAATATAAGATTTACTGTTATATATACAACTGCATCATTGTAAAATGGTATAAATAATATCAGAGCACTTGTGCATAATATTAGACTCGCTAGTTGATGTGTATTGGGACGCATGGTGTGATTTGTTTACTTTTGAAATGTAAAAAACCGAAATTTTTGCAAATTTGGTAAATTTAAAGGGATTTTCATTGTCAAAAATAAAAATCATCTCAATTTCTGTGATATATCTTATTCTATAAAATAGACCAAGAAAACGGAATACATTAATAAATACCAAAAAAATAGACTGCAAAGTCGTTTTTTAAACCAAAAACGGTCGGGTTTTTTTCTCTCTTATGCAGTGCGTAGTGCAGGTTTTTATACTCCCAAATCCCACATAGACCCATTTTTCATATGGGGGCTACCAGCCTTTTTCCCCACAATTTGGCCTAAATTTAGGGTACTAGTATGGCACCCCCCCTGCTTGAAAAACGACTAGTACGGCACCAAAAAGGGTTAAATCAGAGGATATGAAGGGTTTTGATCTCAAGATAAAGGGCCCTTCCAAGCAGGGGGGGAAGCTCTTTTGTCTCCACCCACTGAAGAATTACCTCAAACGTCCAGAGAATCAGTCAAGATGAGACAAACGCCGGGAGTATGGCAGAACCTGTCTCCCAGCTCCGCTATTCCCCAGACTTCGTCATCAGCCTGGAACAAAGACGGTAATCCTCCATCATCCAAATTTGATTCCTTCCGAGACTCTCTCTAGGACATTGTGATCGGCTAGAAACTTCTTCTACAAACTAAACGTCTTGAAATCCCAAAAAAAACTAAATCAAGAGGATTTGAAAGGGGGAAACCCTTACCAATGGCACTACAAAAGGAAATGAAAAGCATTGGGGGGGAGGTGTTTCCCCAAACTTTTATCTTCACCGAGCTACTTTCTAGTCTCCAAATTCAGCAAAACGAATCTTGACTCCTTCTTGAAGCATTTGAGAACCAGGTGCAAATGATGCACTGGCCCAAAGGGAAAATTGGGGCCTTGGCAAAAAACCCCTTTTGGGAAAGGCCGTCGCTGCAAAATTTTCCGTTCAATAATATTCAGACTACGATATGGGGAAAAAAAAACATTTTAGACACCGGTTACTCCCGTGACTCAAAAAATTTTCCGAAACTTGACTTGACAATCCCTAATCGGGCTAAAGTTTGCATGAAAAACAAACTGCTTTCGAAGATGGCGAAGGGTCGGATTATTCTACAGTAGAAGAATTGGTTCAAATTATCCCACATGAGGTTTCTTTACTTATCTGCCTGAACGCTAAAACTTACCTGATTGGACTTCTACTTTCAAGCTATCAGAAACTGCGGCTATGGCAGACCATTACAAAAGGGGCACTACAGTTGACGGACTCAGAATTCGGATAAGTTACTGACTCCCCAAAGAAAACCTAATACTCGAGGAATACTCTTTGGCCCCCCCATGATAGAAAGTCTATACCACTTATGATAGGAAAGAAATTTGGTTCTGGCGGGGAAAGAGGCTCCAAAAGAAAAGAAGATTGAATAAAGACCTATTCTGTCAATTGTGGAAGCAGGACCCCAAAAAAGAGTCAGTGTTTTAAGAGAAGTAGAGACCTGAAGAATCACCAAGAAAGGATTTCCCCAAGCAGGTGTTTTTCCCCCTCTGAAAAACACTCCAAAAATATAATCACAGTTGACTTCATCTCTTCATAATGGCCATCAACCTTGATGATAGATGTGGAAAATCCTCTGCTAGTCTCGTGCGGAGGCAATGGCCTCTCCTCTCGAAAGGGGAAAATCGGGTAGCCCAAAAGGGTTAGTTGTTTCCCCTTTTGAGACACAGGTTTTTATATCTCTCTATTAACCCTTTGAGTTTGGTACGTACTAGTATGTTATTGCAGCCAGGGTCGGTCACGTACTTGTACTCTAAATTCTATACCTTCAAATCTGGTGGAAAACTGGCAGGCCTACATATGAAAAAAAATTTTCTGTGGTCAGTGTGGCAGTATAAAAAAAACCTGAAACAAGCAGTGTATAATGAGAAAAAAAAAAATCTGACCATTTTTTTTGGGTTTTAAAAAAGCGACTTTCAGGTGTATTTTTTAAAAGGAAAATTTATGGTTGTATTCTGGTTTTCTTGGTCTCATTTGATAGAATGGAAGATATATTACAGAAATAGTGATGATTTTGATTAGTTTTACGATGCAAATACCGAAACTGAAGGCAAAGTAGCAAAAATGTTCAATTTTACCAATGTTAAAGGGTAAACAAATCACGCCTTCGCCCAATACCTAAACGGCATTCTAATATTCTTGTTGCACAAGTGCATGATATTTTTATACCATTTTTACAATGCTGCAGATGTATACATAACAAAATCTTCTTTTTTTTCGTGAGAATAAAAATTCAAAATGGAAAGCAAAAGTAATGTTTGAGTGCCAGGAATGTCTGTTTCATTTATTCTGGGCCCTATTTTGAAATTTGTGTAAAATTCCAAATTCCCAAACTGACCACCTTATTAGGTAGTTGAAATCGGTAAATTGGCAGTTTTTTATACTCAATTGATGAAAATAGAGTTCTAGTGAAATATATAATTTTATAGACTGAAACTTTGGGAATTTGAAAATAAGGCTCAATGGGTGAAATCGCCGTCGTAAATACCGCTGATACTGCTAACTTCAAGGGGCATAATTCCATTAGTTTTTCCCTCAAAATTTTACAATTTTGGGGTCCCAAGATCGGAAAAAAAATTCCTATTATTTATAAGTTTTTTTTTTTTTTTTTTAAAAATTTTTTTCCCCGAGAACAAGTTTGGGGGGGGGGCCACTCGACCCTCAAAGGGTTAAGGAAGGGAGTGTTACCTGTCAAAGAAAAAAAATTTCCCTGAGTTAGAAATGTTGTTAAAGGGGTACGGAGGCGCCCAATTAAAGTCCCTTTTTGCGGGTTTACATGGAGACTTCTCTTATGTTGGTTGGATCACGGGGGATTGTCCTCCGGGTCATTCCCCCTCCCTTTTCAGGGTTTCGCCCCGCAAACACGCGCCGGGGTTTTTCCAAAACAGATATTAGACCCGGGAAAAAAGCCCCCCCCATAACACCAATACCACCAATCAACTACATTCTCTTTGCTAATATACGGGGTCTAAACCAGCAACAAACAACAAGGTCCCTTTACATTGGGGACTGCTTACAGAGTCAAATGCTATTTTTGTGGTTTTCCCGAGCCCCAAAAAGAATCACTTGACAATAAATATGGATCCCGGGCTCAACCTATACATGTGTGACAGAGTGAACGGGCAAAAGGGGGGTTTGGGCCCTTTATATCCGAGTCACTTATATGTTCAGAACTACTAAATGCCTCAAATGATGTAGTTGAAGTATTAGCAAAAAAGGTGAGAATCAAAACCTGGTCTCGTGGTTGTCTACAAGCCCCCGGATGCAACGCCCCAAACAATTCCGGAACGCTTCTGAAAATTGACCCTGTCTGGAAAAATTTTCCCAGCTCCTCCCCCCAACTCTTGCTACGGGGGGATTTAAACCCTCCCCTAAAATGGGGGAAACATTGAAAACTGTGGTAGCAGGAAAAAAAGGAGGCAGCTCAGATGAAAATTCACCAGCATGAATTTTTAAATCTCTGCCCAAGTTCACCTTAAACCCGCAAATAGTAGAGCCCACAAGATTAGAGAATACGCTGGACCTCATCTTCCCCAAACAATGATGATCTGATACAAAATGTCATCATATAAAAAACAACATACTCAGATCACAACATAATAGAGGTCCAGACATGCATGGGGGGCCCCAGATCAACAAAATGTGATCAGCCGGGGGGAGCTTTCCCAAATTCAACTTCAATAAAAAAAAACATAAGGTGGGACCAAGTAAACCAAGTCCTAAATGATATAAACTGGGAAGATTCCCTAAGCATCAGGTAACCTATGTCTAGAACAAATTAACTCTGTGGTACTTGTGGTATTTAAAGGAAAAGGGGGAAAGATGCAAACTAGAAGGGCCTCTATACGGGCGAAGAAAAGAATAACGGAGGGGGTAGGGGAGGCCAATATCTCTGAAATCGTGGGAGACATTAGTCAGAGAAATAGCAAAATAATTAAAACTAAAGGAATCTTACAGGAATAAAGACACGGGAAGAACTAAAAGCCATAAATGAAATTGAAAGAAACCCAAGTATTTTTTTTCATATGCAGAATCAAAGTCGAGAACAACAACCAGTATTGGGCCCCTACTTAAACGGGGTGGGTCCTACACAGATGACACAAGGAAATGGTGATTCTTAAATAGAGGCTGCCGGGTACTCCAAAAAAATCAAAAAAATTTTTTTAAAAAGGGGCCAAGAACAAGACCCACCTTTTGAACCCCAAGCCTGACCCGAAAAAACAAAAAGGTTTAGCCCCGGCCCGCTCTGTCCCGTCCCAAAAACTAAACCCCCCCGGGGGGGGGGAAAAAAAACCCCACTAAAAAAAAGACAAGGTCCCCTGGTTTTTGCTCTAAAAAGAAATTTAAAAAAACCCCCGAAAATGCCCCCCAAAATGGGGTTAAATTTTAAATAACCCCGCAAGGGGTTTTTTTTGCCAAAAAGCCTTTGACAAGTGTGACCATGGTGTAATAGCACACAAAATGCGTGATAAAGGAATAACAGGAAAAGTTGGAGATAGATCTATAATTTCCTAACATGTAGAAACAAAGAGTAGTACAAAAGAGTAAAATCTGAGGGGCATTGAAAAGCCTGTTTCCCCAAGGCACAGTACTTGCTCCCCTCATTCCTCATCCTCATATCAGACATTGACAGGGGTATAAGCCACAGTGCTGTGTCTTCCTTTGCAGATGACACCCGAACTGTATGACGGGGTCCACCCTTAAAGACACTGCAAGACTCCCAACAGCATAAAACCCAAATTTTAAAAGGTTGGGAAAAAAATATGAAATTCAATGATGAGAAATTTCAATTTCTCAGATCGGAAACGTGAAGAAAATTTAAAAACTCATCGGGGCAAAATAATTCCAACCACCAAAAGAGCGAAAAAATAATGTCAAAGACCTGGGGGTGATTGCAGAGGATTTACCTTAAAGGGCCTAACAATGTAGCAATTGCATCTGCTCGAAAAAAGACAGGATGGATAATGAGAACCTTAAAACCGGGATGCCGTGTTTACACTTTACAGATCGCTTGTTCTATCTAGGCTGGAAATTTTGACCTCTTTCCCTTTCAAGGCAGGTGAAATTGCTGACCTTGAAAATTTCAGAGAACCTTCACCGCCGCATAAGTGCGATAAACCACCTCAACTACTGGGAACGCTTGATGTTCCTAAACCTGCCTCTGAAGCAGGGGGAGATACTTATTATATAAAATGGAAAATTCTCGGGGCTTGTACCAAACTTGCCAAAAAAAACCTCCCCACGAAAGCAAAAGACTGGCGGCGATGTAACATCCCCCAATGAAGAGCAGGGGGGCCACTAGCACGTTTAGGGCAAAATAAGTGTC
>WNWK01049840.1:0-13065 GCA_009830355.1 Cherax destructor
TATCAGCAAAAAGCAACTGTGACAACTCCCACTTTGTTTTGCTTATTTATTTTTTAGCCCAACACCTCTTGCCAAGACCCTCGCATTCACTTCTCTTACAACCCCATCTATAAATATATTGAACCCACGGTGACATCACACATTTTTGTCTAAGGCCCATTTTTACGGGGAAATGCCCCCCCCTACACACTCTAACCTGAGCCTCACTATCCTCAAAAAAACTCTTCACTGCTTTCAGTAACCTTCCTCCTATTCCATACACCTGAACATCTACATTGCCCCCCCTATCTATTATCCCCTTTTCCAAATCCAAAAAGCCCAAAAATCTTTCCCCTTTATCCAAATACTGTTCACCATATGTTTCACTGTAAACACTTTCACACACCCCCCCCCTTTTCCTAAAGCCCTTGTTCATCTGCTATCCATATATATATATACATATATATATATATATATATATTATATATATATATATATATATATATATATATATATATATATAAATATATATATATATATATATATATGCCGTCCGATTAGGAAAAACTGGTAAAAAAAGAACCATCTAAAATTAAAGTCCTTTCTAAAATTTTCTTTATGTTTAAAGATTTTTTTTTCATTTATGTTAATGAAATTTATTTTTTGTACCAAGAGAAACTTTGAAAACCTCCCAACCTTTAACAACAAACGCAATTTTTTAGCTAACCCAATAAATATATTTTAGATAGTTAAAAAAAAAATAAACAAACACAATGAAATATATTTTTTCGTTATGTTCAAAAAATTTTTGGGGTTTTTGCATACACAAATTTTCACTTTTTATATGGCAAGGTGAGCATTTTTTAAGCCAAAATCGCAAGTTTTACCTAATCGGCGACATATATATATATATTATATATATATATATATATATATAATATATATATATATATATATATATATATATATATATATATATATATATATATATATATATATATATATATATATATATGGACGAAGTATTTGACATGTAGCTCTGAGTTGTTATCTATGTTGTTTACTCCCCCCTTATCTTGTCTTGAAATAAGTTTGTAAAAAAAGATGGGGGGGTAGGGAAGTGGAATATTCAAATGGCTTTTAGAAGAAATCTAATATTCTTCCTTGAAGTCTTTTTTTCCACTTCCGAGGCAATGGGGGCCCCCCCCAAATTTACACCAAAAAGTGGACCCCATCCTATATATATATATATATATATATATATATATATATATATATATATATATATATATATATATAATATATATATATATATATATATATATATATATATATATATATTTTTAATTTTTATATATAAATAATTTGAAAAAGAATCCATCTGGTATTGGCCATATAAAATATATATATATATATATATATATATATATATATATATTTTATATATATATATATATATATATATATAAAATCGTGCCGATTAGGTAAAAAAATTGAGATTTTGGCAAATGGGAACGGGTCACCTTGCCAAAAAGACAAGTGAAAATTTTTGATGCAATAATTTCCAAAAACATTCTGAACATAACGAAAAAAAAAATATTTCATTGTGTTTGTTTTTTTATTAAATTAATGACGTATCTAAAAATATATTTAGTTGGGTTAGGCTAAATTAATGGGGTTGTTTAAAAAAAGTTAGTAGGTTTTCAAAGTTTTCTGTTTAAAAAAATTTTAAATTTTATTAACATAAATGAAAAAAATATCTTTAAACGTATAAGAAAATTTTAGAAAGGAAATAATTTTAGATGAGTTCTTCAATTTTTAGTTTTTCCAATCGGCACAATATACATATATATATATATATATATATATATGTCGTGCCAGTCTTCTCTTACGTTCTCGTTATTTTTTCATTTATGATAAAAGTTATTTTTGTAGGGAAAACTTTTACCAAAAACTAAGCAATTAGCTAACAATAAATATATTTAGACTTAACAATAATTTAAAATAACAAACACAATAAATTTATTTTTTTGGTTCAGAATGATTTTGAATGTACCTTGATCTATATGGAAGGTTCATTTGCCAAATCTGGTTTATTCGGCAATATATATATGTCGGGCCCATTAGGTAAAACTTGCAATTTTTTGGGTTAAATAGCAACGCTCCCCCGCCAAAATAAGACAAGTGAAAATTTGTGTATGCCCAAAAATTTTAGCCCAAAAATTTTTCTGAACATAACGAAAAATATATTTCATTGTGTTTGTTTATTATTAAGTGTGTTAACGTATCCTAAGAATATATTTGGTGGATTGAAATAATTGAAATTGCGCTTGTTGTAATAAGGTTAGGTAGGTTTTTCAAAGGTTTCTCTTGGTACAAGTATAAATATTTATTAACATAAATGAAAAAATATCTTTTAAACGTATGAGACAAAATTTTGAAAAGGGACTTATTTGGAGTGAGTTCTTGCTAATTGTGATTTTACCTAATACGGCACATTTATATATATATATGTCGTGCCGATTAGAAGCTGCATTTGACTTAAATAGCAACATAACCTTGCCATATAGAACCAAATTGAAAATTTATTATTCAATAATTTCGCCAAGAATCATTCTGAACCTAACGAAAAAATATATTTCATTGTGTTTGTTTGACTTATTAAATTAATGTTAACGTATCTAAAATAATATTTAGTTGGGTTGGAAACAGAATTAGTAACTTGTTGTAATAAGGTAGGTAGGTTTTTAAAGTTTATCTTGGTACAAAAATTAAATTTTACATTAACATAAATGAAAAAATATATATCTTTAAACATAAATAAGAGAAAATATATATATATATATATATATATATATATATATATATATATATATATATATATATATATATATATATATATATTTTTTTTTTTTTTTTTTTTTTTTTTTTTCATACATATAAATGCTTCTTAATAGACAGAATGCATTTATAAAACACACAAACAGCGAACTTTGGAGAAATACAATGGTACAATATGTCAAAGGTATGAATCTCCTCCAGCTCCTCGAAACTGGGCGTGACAGTATCTGTTCATGCGTTTCCCTCTGGATGGCCACGCACAGACGCTGGAACACATGAACGTGGCTGCCTTGGGGTCCCTGGTGGGTGATCGTGGTCTGGAACGCTCTTTTGAAACGTGTTTACATTTTTCCCACGCTCTAGTCTCAGTCCCACTGGGACCAAATTTATACTGTTGACTTATGTCCACTTGATCTTGTACTCCTCTGTGGTCTTTAAGCCACTCCCTGTCATAACACTGTGATGGATGTGGGGTGTCAGCCAGTGTCGACGCACGCAGGTATAATCCCATACTAAGAGCTTGCCATTCTTCCAAGGATAGAATGGTGATCCCGTCAGGCGGTTTGCTGGGTTGTGGGCGTTGTTGGCTGCTAGTGATCGAGAGCTCTCTCTCGGCTGGGCGTCGGCAGCTGTAGCGAGGGTTCTCTTTATGATAATCGTCGTGCCTCATTGTGTCTTGCATGCCAACCCTTGGTTTTAGAACAGTTAGACCATAGACCATATTGGTGGCTTGCGCGCTTCGCCCGCAAATACACGCATATTCCGTGTGAATAGGGGGCGGCAAGGCGCAGAGCCACTGCAATACGAGATGTAGGGTCGAGCGTGTTCCCATGGCCGAAAATGGGAACTGTTTGAGGAAAGTCCCAAGTGAGGTGCTACTCAGCAGAGATGGGCAGTCTCCCTGTCTGATGTGCGGCTGAGCATATTGTAAAGTATCTTTTCAACAATGAGGCTGTCCCAGCTTGACTGTTTGTAGGCCTGTTCTTCTCCGCTAGGTTTTGGTGTTTGGAGCAGCAGAGTCTCCCATTCCAGTGATAGCACTGAATGTAGCTAAGGGTCTGTATTCCTGCACTGAATCACTGAGGTTGTATGGAAGAATTTGTTTTATTAGCTCATTTGATGCTATGGAAGAGGATAAGAAGGGCTGGTAGGGCAATCTGGGAGGATTTGCGTACTCCCAGCCCCCAAGTCTGATGGAAGTGAAAGCTTGCAGCCACTGTCATCTTCGAGGGAAGATTCAATACACTCTAGCATGGTCTTGAGGGAGGGAGTCGTATTCCTCGGTTTCGGGCTGTTGAGGGCTGGGGAGACATCTCGGGAAGTATGTAAGTTTTGGGATTGACAGGCACCTGGTGAGTAGGTAGAGAGCATCATATTATCAATGTCTTTCATCCCTACCTTCCCATCGTCCTGAGGTCGGGAATTTTTTTCAGGACCAGATCGATGGCATTGGGCCCAAAAGGGGGCACCAAGGAAGTGCTGTTAGCTGGATCGATGGCTCTGCCTGGTGAAACAGCCTAATGTCCTGTGGATCATCTGTGAATTGGTGGAAACTATCTCACATTTGGTGGGGTTTAAAAATGAGCTGAGCTGCCTACCACATATCTTTAATTTTCTGATGTCTCCCAGGAGAGAGATTGTGTGAGTGCAAGCTGGGTCCCGTCATCCAGGCAGATAATGAGCTCACTGGACCCAATGTTTCTGTGACATCCTTGATGGCTGAACAGAATGAAAAGGGAGCCAGGGTCCCCCTGTTACCGCCCTCACACGAGTCAATTTCATGGTCCCAAACAAAGTTTAGAAGCCACACTATAACACGATTCTATGAAGGGGATAGAGGAGGAAGTGCCTACAGAAACTGCTTGGAGAGCAGCATCCCTTCTGACTGAGGTTGAAAGCATTGTAAGTCAATTTGATTAAGGCTTTTTCATTGGACATGTTGTTGATACTCAGGATGACAGTGTGGTGACGTTAGGTATGTAGAGCGGTGATGGTGATATCAGGTGTGGTGTTTGGTAGATCTGTAATAGTAGTGGAGATGTAGTGTTGGAGCTGCTAGTGTATTAGTGATCGTCGATGTGTAGTAGTGTTTGTAGATCAGTAGTTGTATGAATAGTGTAGTGTAGTACTAGACTACAGATATTGTAAGTGCACTGGATGCAGACTGAGTGACAGTAGGTATATGGAAAGGTTGTAGATATCTGGTGTAGTGTTGGTAAATGTGTGTGGTAGTAGATATGTGATGTTGGGCTGCTAGATGTGTGTGTATTGATCGTGGAGTTTGGTAGTGATGTACTGATCAGTAGTTATGTAAGTGTAGTGTAGTAGACTGCAGATGTGGTGCACTGGTTGCGGACTGGAGGTGTGGTGACGGTAGTGATGGTGGAGTATCTAGTGTATGAGTGTTGGTAGATGTGTAATTGTGGTAGATATGTAGTGTTGGGCTGCTAGATGTGTAGTGCACTGGTTGCGGACCTAGAGTGTAGTGACAGTGGGTATGTGGGACTTCAGTGATGGTGGTATCTGGTGTGGTGGTAGATGTGTAGTGGTGGTGGAGTGTGTAGTGGTAGATAGTGGTGGTAGATGTGTAGTTGTGGTAGACGTTTAGTGGAATAGTGGTAGATTTGCAGCACAGTGAGGGTAGATTTGATGAGCAATGATAGTAGTTATGTAGTGTAATGGTGGTGGATGTGTGGTGTAGTGGTAATAGATGTTGGAACATTAATATTATTTAAAAGCTTCTGTATAAGCCTATTAATCTATCTGTCTTGTTGCATTTGGTGGTTGCGCTTCTGCTGCTATGGTACTGCTGCTGCTCTTTCTGCTGCTGCTCTTTCTGCTGCTGCTGGTTCTCCTGCTACTGCTGCTTTTCCTTCTACTGCTGCTGCTGCTGGTGCTGCTGCTGCTGCTGTTGTCGCTCCCGCCGCCGCCGCCGCTGCTGCCGACACCGCTGCCGCCGCCGCTGCCGCCGCCGCTGCCGCCGCCGCTGCCGCCGCCGCCGCCGCCGCCGCCGCCGCCGCCGCCGCTGCAAGTATTTATTTCATTGGAAAACTATTATAAATATTTATAAATTTAAACGGTTTTTGATATTAGAGTTAAAAAGCTGTATTACCCTTGCGGGTTTAGGTACTAGTGCTTACTTTTGATGATGATAACAATAATAATGTTAATAACAATATTTATAAGTGCAGTTAGTGAGAGATAGACAGAAAAGTCTAGTTGTGGGTAGCAATGATATGACAGAGAGACAGACAGACAATTCTCTTAGTAGGTCACAGTCAGACGGACAGACAGATAAGTCTGTCTATCCGTCTGTCTGATTTAGACAAGTCTTTTAGTAAGTCAAGGGAGAGGGAGAGACAGATAAGTCTGTTTCAGACAATTCTTTTAGTAAGTCAGACGGAGAGGAACAGACAGAGAAGTCTGTCTGTGTGTCTGATTCAGACAAGTCTTTTAGTAAGTCACAGGGAGAAGGGCAGACAGATAGGTCTTTCTGTCTGTCTGAATCAGACAAGTCTTTTAGTAAGTCACAGGGAGAAGGGCAGACAGACAGTTCTTTCTGTTTGTCTGATTCAGACAAGTCTTTTAGTAAGTCACAGGGAGAAGGGCAAACAGATGAGTCTTTCTGTTTCAGACAAGTCTTTTAGTAAGTAAGTCAGAGGGAGAGGGAGAGACAGATAAGTCTGTCTGTCTGTCTGTTTTAGTAAGTCACAGGAAGAGGGAGAGACAGATAAGTCTGTCTGTCTGATTCTAAGTCTGTTCTAAGTCACCGACCCCTCACCCGAAACACATAGTTTTGTTTTCATCACTGGCACTGACCACCTCTAGTTATTGTAATTTCAGTTACATATCCAACTCTTCCTTCTGCTTCTGGACCTCTTGCTACTACTACTACTGCTGCTGCTGCTGCTGCTGCTGCTGCTGCTGCTGCTGCTGCTGCTGCTGCTGCTGCTGCTGCTGCTGCTGCTGCTGCTGCTTCTGTTGCTGCTGCTGCTGCTGGTGCTGCTGCTGCTGCCGCTGCAAGTATTTATTTTCAATGGAAAACTATTATAAATATTTTTAAATTTAAACGTTTTTTTTTATTATAGTTAAAAAGCTGTATGACCCTTGCGGGTATATGTACTAGTGCTTACTTTTGATGATGATAACAATAATAATATTATTAATAATATTTATAAGTACAGTTAGTGAGGGAGAGACTGAAAAGTCTTGTTTTGAGTCACTGTGATATGACAGACATACAGACAAGTCTTTTAGTAGGTCACAGTTAGAAAGAGAGACAGATAAGTCTGTCTGTCTGTCCATCTCTCTGATTCAGACAAGTCTTTTAGTAAGTGACAGGGAGAGGGAGAGACAGATAAGTCCTTCTATCCCTATTACGCTATATATCTTCAACCTTTACATTAAACATCAACCACCACTACAGTACATATCTACCTACTCTTCATTAATTTTTAAAGAAAAAAAAAATTTTTTAGTTGTTCGTCCGGTTCTTGAACCCAGGACTCCAGTGGTTGATTCGCGCCTCCCACCACTGGGCTACAGTTTGGATGTATTTTTTGTTTTTAGTAATTCATCCGGGTCTTGAACCACGGACTCCAGTGGTTGATTCGCGCCTCCCAGCACTGGGCTACAGTTTGGATGTATTTTTTGTTTTTAGTAGTTCGTCCGGTTCTTGAACCCCGGACTCCAGTGGTTGATTCGCGCCTCCCACCACTCGGCTACAGTTTGTGTGTATTTTTTTTTTAGTAGTTCGTCCGGTTCTTGAACCCCGGACTCCAGTTGTTGATTCGCGCATCACACCACTGGGCTTCAGTTTGGATGTATTTTTTTTAGTAGTTCGTCCTGTTCGTGAACCCCGGACTCCAGTCGTGTATTCGCGCCGGCCACCACTCGGCTACAGTTTGTGTGTATTTTTTTTTTTGTAGTTCGTCCGGTTCTTGAACCCCGGACCACAGTGGTTCATTCGCGCCTCCCACCACTGGGCTACAGTTTGGGTGTTTTTTTACTAGTTCGTCCGGTTCTTGAACCCCGGACTCCAGTCGTTGATTCGCGCCTCCCACCACTGGGCTACAGATTTCATGCATTTTTTTAGTAGTTCGTCCGGTTCTTGAACCCCGGACCCCAGTGGTTGATTCGCGCGTCATACCACTGGGCTACAGTTTGGGTGTATTTTTTTTTTTAGTAGTTCGTCCGGTTCTTGAACCCCGGACTCCAGTCGTTGATTCGCGCCTTCCACCACTGAGCTACAGATTTCATGCATTTTTTTTAGTAGTTCGTCCTGTTCTTGAACCCCGGACCCCAGTGGTTGATTCGCGCCTCATACCACTGGGCTACAGTTTGGATTTTTTTTTTTTTAGTAGTTCGTCCGGTTGTTGAACCCCGGACCCCAGTGGTTGATTCGTGCCTCATACCACTGGGCTACAGTTTGGATGTATTTTTTTTCTTTTGAGAAGTTCGTCCGGTTCTTGAACCCCGGACGCCAGTGGTGGATTCGCGCCTCCCACCACTGGGCTACAGTTTTAGTGTTTTTTTTTTAGTAGTTCGTCCGGTTCTTGAACCCCGGATCCCAGTGGTTGATTCGCGCCTCATACCACTGGGCTACAGTTTGGATGTATTTTTTTTAGTAGTTCGTCCGGTTCTTGAACCCCGGATCCCAGTGGTTGATTCGCGCCTCATACCACTGGGCTACTGTTTGGATGTATTGTTTTTTTTTAAGTAGTTCGTCCGGGTCTCGAACCCCGGACCCCAGTGTTGATTCGCGCCTCATACCACTGGGCTACAGTTTGGATGTATTTTTTTTTTTAGTAGTTCGTCCGGTTCTTGAACCCCGGACCCCAGTGGTTGATTCGCGCCTCATACAACTGGGCTACAGTTTTCATGTATTTTTTTTTTAGTAGTTCGTCCGGTTCTTGAACCCCGGACCCCAGTGGTTGATTCGCGCCTCATACCACTGGGCTACAGTTTGGATGTATTTTTTTTTTTAGTAGTTCGTCCGGTTCTTGAACCCCGGACCCCAGTGGTTGATTCGCGCCTCATACCACTGGGCTACAGTTTGGATGTATTGTTTTTTTAAGTAGTTCGTCCGGGTCTCGAACCCCGGACCCCTGTGGTGAGAGTCGCGCCTCTCTTCACAGGGCTACAGTTTAGAAGTATTTTTTTTTTTTTTTTTAGTTCGTCCGGGTCTCGAACCCCGGACTCCAGTGGTAAGAGGCGCGACTCTCACCACTGGGGTACACTGTTGTGTACACTAATATAACATAAAATTTTTGATTTAAGCATACTAACACATCTATCTATCTGTTTGTTTACCTTAGAGTGTTATATGTGAAGTAGTAAGGAATGTGTAATGTAGTGATGGTATTATTGTAGAGTAGTGATTTCATATGTGTAGTGTACTGGTTGCAGATTGGCAGTGTTGTGATGGTAAGTTTGTCGAGCGGTGATGGTAGAGATCCAGTGTAGTGTTGGTAGATGTGAGATGGTCGTAGATGTGTGCTGTAGGGCTGGTAGTTATGTAGTGTAATGGTAGTAGATGTGTAGTAGTGATGGTTCATCTGCAGAAGTTTAGTGTTGTACTAGATTACAGATGTGTAGTGCACTGGTTGCAGAGTGACAGTGTAGTGACGTTAGGTATGTAGAGCAGTGATGGTAGATATCTAGTGTAGTGTTGGTAGATCTGTAATAGTAGTAGATATGTAGTGTTGGGCTGCTAGATGTGTAGTGATCGTCGATGTGTAGTAGTGTTTGTAGATCAGTAGTTATGGCAGAAGTGTAGTGTAGTACTAGACTGCAGATGTGTAGTGCACTGGATGCAGACTGGAAGAGTAGTGACGGTAGGTATGTAGAGCAGGGATTGTAGATATCTAGTGTAGTGTTGGTAAATGTGTATTGGTAGTAGATATGTAATGTTGGGCTGCTAGATGTGTATTGATCGTAGAGTTGTAGTAGTGATGGTAGATCAGTAGTTATGGCAGAAGTGTAGTGTAGTACTAGACTGCAGATGTGTAGTGCACTGGTTGCGGACTGGAAGTGTAGTGACGGTAGGTATGTAGAGCAGTGATGGTAGATATCTAGTGTAGTGTTGGTAGATGTGTAATTGTGGTAGATATGTAGTGTTGGGCTGCTAGATGTGTATTTAGTGTTGGGCTGCTAGATGTGTAGTGATCGTAGATGTGCGGTAGTGATGGTAAATTAGTAGTTAGGGCAGAATTGTAGTGTAGTACTAGACTGCAGATGTGTAGTGCACTGGTTGCGGACTAGAAGTGTAGTGACGGTAGGTATGTAGAGCAGTGATGGTAGGTATCTAGTGTAGTGTTGGTAGATGTGTAGTAGTGGTAGATGTGTAGTGGTAGATAAGTATTGGTGGTAGATGTGTAGTGGTGGTAGACGTTTAGTGGAATAGTGGTAGATTTGCAGCACAGTGAGGGTAGATTTGATGAGCAATGATAGTAGTTATGTAGTGTAATGGTGGTGGATGTGTGGTGTAGTGGTAATAGGTGTTGGAACATTAATATTATTTAAAAGCTTCTGTATAAGCCTATTAATCTATCTGTCTTGTTGCATTTGGTGGTTGCGCTTCTGCTGCTATGGTACTGCTGCTGCTCTTTCTGCTGCTGCTGGTTCTCCTGCTACTGCTGCTTCTCCTTCTACTGCTGCTGCTGCTGGTGCTGCTGCTGCTGTTGCTGTTGTCGTCCCCGCTGCCGCCGCCGCCGTCGCCGCTGCCGCCGCCGCTGCCGCCGTCGCCGCCGCCGCCGCTGCAAGTATCTATTTCAATGGAAAACTATTATAAATATTTTTAAATTTAAACGGTTTTTGATATTAGAGTTAAAAAGCTGTATTACCCTTGCGGGTTTAGGTACTAGTGCTTACTTTTGATGATGATAACAATAATAATGTTAATAACAATATTTATAAGTGCAGTTAGTGAGAGATACAGAAAAGTCTAGTTGTGAGTAGCAATGATATGACAGACAGACAGACAGACAATTCTTTTAGTAGGTCACAGTCAGAGGACAGACAGATAAGTCTGTCTATCCGTCTGTCTGATTTAGACAAGTCTTTTAGTAAGTCAAGGGAGAGGGAGAGACAGACAAGTCTGTTTCAGACAATTCTTTTAGTAAGTCAGACGGAGAGGGGAGACAGAGAAGTCTGTCTGTGTGTCTGATTCAGACAAGTCTTTTAGTAAGTCACAGGGAGAAGGGCAAACAGATGAGTCTTTCTGTTTCAGACAAGTCTTTTAGTAAGTCAGGGAAGGGAGACAGAAAGTCTTTCTGTCTGTTCAGACAAGTCTTTTAAATAAGTAAGTCAGCAGGAGAGAGGGAGAGAACAGATAAGTCTGTCTGTCTGTCTGTTTTAGTAAGTCACAGGAAGAGGGAGAGACAGATAAGTCTGTCTGTCTGATTCTAAGTCTGTTCTAAGTCACCGACCCCTCACCCGAAACACATAGTTTTGTTTTCATCACTGGCACTGACCACCTCTAGTTATTGTAATTTCAGTTACATATCCAACTCTTCCTTCTGCTTCTGGACCTCTTGCTACTACTACTACTACTACTGCTGCTGCTGCTGCTGCTGCTGCTGCTGCTGCTGCTGCTGCTGCTGTTGCTGCTGCTGCTGCTGCTGCTGCAGCTGCTGCTGCTGCTTCTGTTGCTGCTGCTGCTGCTGGTGCTGCTGCTGCTGCCGCTGCAAGTATTTATTTTCAATGGAAAACTATTATAAATATTTTTAAATTTAAACGTTTTTTATTATTATAGTTCAAAAGCTGTTTGACCCTTGCGGGTATAGGTACTAGTGCTTACTTTTGATGATGATAACAATAATAATAATATTAATAATATTTATAAGTACAGTTAGTGAGGGAGAGACTGACAAGTCTTGTTTTGAGTCACTGTGATATGACAGACATACAGACAAGTCTTTTAGTAGGTCACAGTTAGAAAGAGAGACAGATAAGTCTGTCTGTCTGTCCATCTCTCTGATTCAGACAAGTCTTTTAGTAAGTCACAGGGAGAGGGAGAGACAGATAAGTCCTTCTATCCCCATTACGCTATATATCTTCAACCTTTACATTAAACATCAACCACCACTACAGTACATATCTACCTACTCTTCATTAATTTTTAAAGAAAAAAAAAAATTTTTTAGTTGTTCGTCCGGTTCTTGAACCCAGGACTCCAGTGGTTGATTCGCGCCTCCCACCACTGGGCTACAGTTTGGATGTATTTTTTGTTTTTTAGTAATTCATCCGGGTCTTGAACCACGGACTCCAGTGGTTGATTCGCGCCTCCCAGCATTGGGCTACAGTTTGGATGTATTTTTTTGTTTTTTAGTAGTTCGTCCGGTTCTTGAACCCCGGACCCCAGTGGTTGATTCGCGCGTCATACCACTGGGCTACAGTTTGGGTGTATTTTTTTTTTAGTAGTTCGTCCGGTTCTTGAACCCCGGACTCCAGTTGTTGATTCGCGCATCACACCACTGGGCTTCAGTTTGGATGTATTTTTTTTAGTAGTTCGTCCTGTTCGTGAACCCCGGACTCCAGTCGTGTATTCGCGCCGGCCACCACTCGGCTACAGTTTGTGTATTTTTTTTGTAGTTCGTCCGGTTCTTGAACCCCGGACCACAGTGGTTCATTCGCGCCTCCCACCACTGGGCTACAGTTTGGGTGTATTTTTTTTTACTAGTTCGTCCGGTTCTTGAACCCCGGACTCCAGTCGTTTATTCGCGCCTCCCACCACTGGGCTACAGATTTCATGCATTTTTTTAGTAGTTCGTCCGGTTCTTGAACCCCGGACCCCAGTGGTTGATTCGCGCGTCATACCACTGGGCTACAGTTTGGGTGTATTTTTTTAGTAGTTCGTCCGGTTCTTGAACCCCGGACTCCAGTCGTTGATTCGCGCCTTCCACCACTGAGCTACAGATTTCATGCATTTTTTTAGTAGTTCGTCCGGTTCTTGAACCCCGGACCCCAGTGGTTGATTCGCGCCTCATACCACTGGGCTACAGTTTGGATTTTTTTTTTTTTAGTAGTTCGTCCGGTTGTTGAACCCCGGACCCCAGTGGTTGATTCGTGCCTCATACCACTGGGCTACAGTTTGGATGTATTTTTTTTCTTTTGAGAAGTTCGTCCGGTTCTTGAACCCCGGACGCCAGTGGTGGATTCGCGCCTCCCACCACTGGGCTACAGTTTTAGTGTTTTTTTTTTTTTTAGTAGTTCGTCCGGTTCTTGAACCCCGGATCCCAGTGG
>WNWK01049841.1:0-13064 GCA_009830355.1 Cherax destructor
TTGAAAACCTTTAAACCCGCACCACTCACCTTTTTCTTCATAAATTCTATGGTTAACCTCATCCTTCATAAACCCATCCGCTGACACGCCCCAAATATCTAAAAAACATTTACTTCTTTCATAACCCCTCTCTCCAATGGGGATATCCAATTTTTTTTTATTTGAATCTTTTGATCCCTTTTTTATCCCCTTTAAATCTTTTTCATGTTCACTTTCAACTTTCTTTTTTACACACCCTCCCAAACTCGTTCAACCTTTTGCAACTTTTCTTTAGAATTCCCATAACAAATTATCATCAGCAAAAAGTAACTGTTTTAACCCCCATTTTGATTTTTTTTTTAATTTTTATCATTATTAATATGGCATCTTCAATACTAAAAGACACTTTAGTGAATTTAATTTTACCTGCATCCCTTTTAGGGAAGTTTCTTAGGACAGGTGCACAAAAGAAAAATTATCAATTCAGGGCCCCCGGTGTTCTGATGCCCCAAAACCCAACAGTTATGTAAGTGTTTTTTTGGGGTCAAAAAGGACTAGTCAAATTTTAAATTTTTCCCTTTAAATAAAGGGGGTTTGGTAATGGCACTTAACAGCTTTCCCGGGCAAAAAATCCCCAAACCCGGGGGCCCAAATTGTATTAAAAAATAAAAATAATTTTAAAAACATTTAAAATTTTGGAAAGTTTCCAAACATAATGGAGAGACGCAGTGCTCACGGAGAATGTAAAAAACCGGGTGGGGGGCCCCAAAATTTGGGAAACAGGGGAGCCATATAGGGGTTTTCGCCTAATTTGAAAGTGCCGTATTAGCGGAACAGGGAAAAGGGGGCCCTACTGTATACACACACACTCATCTTGAATTTTTTTTGTCTCCTAATAGGCCTTGTTTTAAAAATTTTTTTAATCCCCAAATTTCATAAAAGGTATATCCATAGGGGGGGAGAATTTTTCCTAAAAAACCATGTGTCATAAAAGGTGAAAAAAAATTTGGGAGCTTTTGGGCCAATAACCCATTCTCCTGTATAAAACAAAAAAAATGAGAAAAATACATACAGTGGCCCCCGGTAAAAATTATCAGAGACAGTGGACCCCTGGTGTTGGGGATGCCCAAACTCCCCCTTTTTATGCAAGTTTTTTTTTTAACCCCCTAAAGGGTCCAAACAATATTTACGTTAGCTCACCCAGTCCCCCGAATTTTTTAAAAAAAGTGTTATAGGATAAAAAAAAAAAATTTTGGGGTCAGTAGTTACAGAGATATGAGGGGGAAAAGGGTTACTGGATGCTCACCTGACAGCAACAGGAGTCCTGCCGCTTGCAGAATCTTTCCCGATATCCCTTTTTTTTCACTTTTTTTTTTATTAATTTATAAAATTTTTTTATGTTCTCATAACCGTTTATAGTAGTTCTTGTGATTTCTTAAATCTGTTTTCTGACACTAATATTAGGTACTAAAATTTGGGTACTAAATAATAATAAAATGATGGGCATAAAAAAAAAAAATTAATGATAGTGAATAATAATAATAATTATAAAAGATTTTTTCGCTGCCTTATTCATCTGACCCCACTAATGACCCCCGGGACTTTGGGAAAAGGGAGGGTTTGGAATAGTTTTCTTTCTTTTTTATCCAGTAATTAAGTGATGACTTTTGGGACAGCCATTGTTTTCCTTTTTTGGGTTATGTAAACCTGTCTGTTTTCGTGTGTCTGTCTTTCTGTCTGTCTTTCTGTCTGCCGTGTTTCCCCCCTTTCTGTTTTCCTTTTCCAGAGAGCTCATGAACCAACTGGTATTAAGTCCAAGCAATTATAACATTTTTTGTCTTGTTTTTTTTATTTTCCTAGGTAATTTACACTATGTATAATTGTATTTACGTATGTGTTCCTGTGAGATAGAAACAAAATAGAGACAGGGAAAAGAAACAAGATAAAAACCCAATAAGGTACCCAACTGACCAGCCAGCTGCTGGCCCAGTACCAACCAGCTGTTTGAAGGGGTCCCCAGGCGGCAGGCACCAGCGGGCCCTCCAACCTGCCGACATTACTTTCCCCCCCCCAAAGGGGGAGTGTTAATATGACATGACATCAGTGAATCTATGGTTTTTGGGCCGCAGTTTTTGGGCTTTTAGCTGGCCCCCCCAATTTAACGGGTGTTTACAAGGTACTAAGTGGTCCCAGTTTTTTTTTAATTTGGGGCGCACACCGAGTGTTAAGCCCCATTCTATGCTGACCAGGCATCTCAGGCCCAATCGTAAAAAGTTGGAGGCGGGAAAAAAAACAAAAAAATACTTTGGGGGAAAGAAAAGTGCTAACGTAAAAAAACGGGGGCCCTTTTTGGGGTTAAATGTTTTTAAAAAATTTTTTGGGGGGTTTTAAAGGACTGTCAACATTTTTCCTTTATGGGGATAAATTTTTTTGGTAATGGCACTTAAAAGAGGATAAATAAGTATACAAGATATGAGGATAAAAAGTATACAAGATATGAGGAAAAATAAGTATACAAGATATGAGGATAAAAAATATACAAGATATGAGGATAAAAAGTATACAAGAAAAGGAGGATAAATAAGTATACAAGATATGAGGATAAATAAGTATACAAGATAGGGGAAAATAAGTATACAGTGGGGCCCCGTTTTACGTTTTCCCGCAATGGACATTTCAAAATGACCAAAATTCCCCATACGGCCCCCCACCTGATTTTCCAAAGGTCACCGCGCCCCCCCCGGTTTGTTTACTTTTCTTGTGAGCCCCGGGAACCCTTTTCCATTATGTCGGGGAAACTTTTACAAAATTTAAAGTTTTTTAAAAAGTTTTTTTATGTTTTATATACTATACAGCGGCCCCCCCACTAACGAAAAGGCCCATTGGGAAAAAATCGAAACCAAAGTTTTTTTCGTTTTCTGACCCAAAATGGACTCGTGTAAAAACGATTAGACCTGCCCGGGCCGCCCGCGCTGCCCTGCGCCTGCACAGGACGCCATTCAAGCATTTTTTACCATTGAGGGGCATTACCCAGCCCCTTTTTTTTCAAACATTCAAAAAAATTTGTTGGGGTTTATTGGGGTTTAAAAGGGGATTGTCACTGTGAAATGTTCCCCCATGGGTCCAAAGAAGTTTCCCTAGTGGAAACCCCTGTGGTAAAGAGAGTGAGGAACACCATCGAACTGAAGAAAAAATTGGGAAAAATATAGAGGGCATACGTCTGAGTGAGCTTGCCAGGATGTACAAGAAAAGTGCATCTACTATCAGCACTATCCCGGGGAAAAGGGAAAAGAGATCAAGGAAGCTAATGTTGCAAAAAAAGGGGTTTAAAATGTTAACAAAAATAGATCGAAAAAAGTGGATGAGGTTGAGAAGTTGTTGATTTTATAAACAATAAACAGATAAACAGGGATAGATTTCCACGGGGATAATTTGTGAAAAGGCAAAGGGAAATTGCACGAGATCTTGTCAAGACAATGCCCCGGGAAACCCGTGGTGAGGTGAGTGGGTTTTAAAGCCAGCAAAGGCTGGTTTGACAGGTTTAAGAAACGTAATGGCATACACAGTGTTGTGAGGGGATGGGGAGGCCCGCCCAGACAAATGCAGTTTAAAAAATTTTTGAGTGATTTTAAGGGGGGTTTTTAGAGGCTGAAGAATTTTCCCCCCCCAACAAGTGTTTAATTGTGAAGAAACAGGGTTTTGGGAAAAAACCCTTTAAAGGACCTTTTATTACTTCCCGGGAAAAAAGGGGAATTTTCAGGACACAAGCCCCATGAAAGACAGGCTAACTCTTATGATGTGTGCCAATGCCAGTGGTGATTTTAAAATGAAGCCTTTACTGATGTATCACTCAGAAAAACCCAGAGCCTTCAAAAACAAAATGTTAAAGGAATAATTTTTTTTTTGGGAAAGGGTAAACCCCTTTAAGGGGTCACTATGGACTTTTTCAAGGAATAGTTGACTGGAGTTTTGGGGCCCCCAGTGTGAAGGGAAAAACCTCTTTGGGAAAAAAAATTGCCACCAAGTGCCTCCTGGTACTGGACAGGGTCCCCGCTCATCCTCACAACTTAAAAAGTTTTTGTCTGACAAGTTCATTTTCATCAGAGTGAAGTTTTGCCTCCTAACACTACCCCCTTATCCAGCCCCTGGACCAGCAGGTGATTTGTTTAAATTCAAAAAAATGTACACCAAAGCAGTGTTTGAAAAGTGCTTTCAAATGACCCCGGGCACTCAGTTGACCCTAAGAGAAAATTCTGGAAAGATCACTTCAATATCGTGCATTCTTTGGGGCCCTTTTAGGTAAGGGGGTTGGGAGGGGGTGACTTGGACTTTGCTCTCTTGGAGACCACTGTTCCGGGTTGTGTTGAAAAGAAAGGGGTTTTTAAGGTTTGAGGGGTACCCACCCCGACGACCCTGTACCTGTTTTGGAAAATATTGTGGCATTGGGGAACAGCCTAGGGGTTTGGGGGTGAGGGTGAGGGGTGTGGAAGAGTTGGGGGAGGGGGCACAGGGTTTGAGCTAAAACTGAAGAACTGCAAGAGCTGGAACTGGGCACATCAGACCAGAGCTGAGGTTTTGCTTCCCCAGGGGGAGGGAGAGAGAGAGAAAAAAGGGGCCTTTTCAGTGCTTAAGGAAATTTGTTCCAAGTGGAACGATGTTCAAAGTTTTGTTAAAAAAAGCCCCCCCCTGAGCAAAACTGAAATGAGCCATCTGTGCAACCAGTTCAGTGACAGAGCCATTTGCACTTCAGGAAAGTATTAAAGAGTTGCCAGAAACAGAGGGACTGTGGACAAAATTATTTTTCCCGGCAGGGGTCCCGTGACTCTAAAGCTGGTCTTAGTGGGATTAAAAAACAAAAAGGGGAAATAACCCCAGTTAAGGGCTTGTTACCTGAACCTTTTTTTGGGGGGGATTCCCCCTTTCCCAAACCCCTAACACCCTGCCCTCGCTCCCCCCCATCTTCCAGATGCCCGCAACTCTCTTTGATAAAAAGGGAAGTAAATGTTATTTATATTATATTTTTTGAATATTTTTTGGGGGGGCAATTAATTGGGATTTTTCATTATTTCATGGGAAAAAAGGTTTTTAATTCGGTTTGGGGGTTTGGGGAAAGCCCTGGAAAAAGAATTTTTTTAGTTGAGGGACCACTTTTTACCGATTTATACCCTTGTTTTTACCTGTACCTTTAACCCCCACACACTGTGCAGGAAGGAGGTACACATTAAAATCAATAAGAGTGTCTTATTAGTCTTGGGAAAATGCCATATTAATAATAATAATACACAATAATAATCACTCTGGGGGGCATTAAAAATTTTTTATTTTACGTTAATATAAACATTTTATTAAACCCTCTATGATATTTTTTTAAAATATAATAAAATGTAGAAAATATAAACATGATAAATAACCCCCCAAAAGAATAAATTAACATGAATATGTATTAATAAAAATAATAATAATTAGCATAATTAGCATAACAGGGCTTTCTATATAGTAGTATGTCATTGATGTCAGCTAGGCCTGTATACCATATACGTACATGTACTTGTAGTAAATAAAGATATTATTATATTATTATTATTATAGATGTTAGGTGTAGATGAACGTGTATCGACCAAAACCAGACGCTCTCTGTTTACATCCTCCCGACTCTCTCATTTATTCATTCTCTCTCTCTCTATCTCTCTTTTATCTCTCTCTCTCTCTCTCTCTCTCGTTTATTCGTTTTTATATCGTTTACTCACCTCTCACCCTACATTAAGACTACAAATATTTTAAAGTAAGTAATGTGTACTGTACAGTGGAACCTCCACTTACGAGTTTAATCCATTCCGTGACCTTGCTCGCATCTGGATTTG
This sequence comes from Cherax destructor, assembly GCA_009830355.1. Classification (NCBI taxonomy): domain Eukaryota; kingdom Metazoa; phylum Arthropoda; class Malacostraca; order Decapoda; family Parastacidae; genus Cherax; species Cherax destructor. Next base: position 5,841 of record WNWK01049841.1, read on the forward strand.
CTTGTTTGCAGAGTCAATTTTCCTCATTTAAATTAACTGAAATGGAATTTATTCGTTCCAGTGGAATTCAGGCACCGTAAAATACTTCAATAATTTCACTAATATCAACTCTATGGCTTATTTATTTATCACATTCATCTAATATGACATAATAAACAATATAAATAACAAAGAAACCTGATATATAATCTAGAATGAATAAAATATGTCATTATATATGTGGCGGCACGGCAGCTGACGAGAGAGTGTCTGGAGACAGGACAAAGTACTCCTTGAATATTTTGCCATCATCATCTCTACAGCTTATTTATCTATCACAATTCATTTAATGACATTATAAACAATATAAATAACATAGAAACCTGATATATAATCTAGAATAAATAAAATATGTCATTATATATGTGGCGGCGTCGGCGCCGACGAGTGTCTGGAGACAGGACAAATACTCCTTGAATATTTCCAATCATCATCTCTACAGCTTATTTATTTATCACAATTCAACAAATATGACATAATAAACAATGTAAGTAACATAGAAACCTGATATATACACTAGAATGAACAAAATATGTCATGTGACAAGTGGAGGCAGCCATAACTGCACCAGCATTGTTGTGGTATTCACTGCCATCTAGTGACGGCCTTTCAAAGCCGTCTATTATTATAATTATTATTATATAGTACATTATTATTATACATGTATTATTATATTATATGCATGTGTGAGCGTATTTGATAGGAGTGAATGGAGACAAATGGTTTTTAATACTTGACGTGATGTTGGAGTGTGAGCAAAGTAACATTTATGAAGGGATTCAGGGAACCGGGAGGCCCGGGCTTGAGTCCTGGAGATGGGAAGTACAGTGTCTGCACTCTGAAGGAGGTGTTAATGTTGCAGTTTTATAACTGTAGTGTAAAGCACCCTCTGGCAAGACAGTGATGGAGTGAATGATGATGAAAGATTTTCTTTCGGGCCAACCCTGCCTTGGTGGGAATCGCGATGTGTTAATAAAAAATATTATACGATTATTATTATTATTATTATTATTATTTTTATTATTACAATATAAATAATTTGAAATTTTATTCACAAAAAATAGATTTACTGTTATACAGACTATGGCATTATTGTAATAATTGTATAAATAATGTCAACTCATTCATGACTGCATATTGTTTACTCTTGAACATCGCCAAAAAACTAACATTTCTGCTACTTTGAGCTCAATTTCAAGGTACTTTTTTCGTGAAACCAATCAAAATCATATCTACTTCTGTAATATATCTTCCATTCTATCAAATGAGACCAAAAAACAAGAATACAACCATAAAACCATGGGAAAATATCCCCAAAAGGGAGCAAGGCTGAGAATGAACCCCTTATTTATGGTCTGATTTTTAATTTTTGTATGTTAAAACATTTTTCCATTGTAAGAACTTTCAAAAAGATAGTCCAAAAAAAACTGAGATCCAATTCCAAAACAAGAGAAAGAGCCCTCACCAGCTCGGCAACCTTCCTTGAAACCCCTGCATCGGGAAAATTTTTCTGCTTTTGGAAGCAAAAATCACCAAGTGACTCCACTGATGCCTGTGAGGGAGGTTCCATTTGGGGTCCCCCCAACGATCTTAATCCGTTCCAGGAGCGACCAAACATGAAAATCTTATTAAATTATTTCCCATAAGAAATAAAAATACAATTAATCCGTTCCAGACACCCAAAAATATTCACAAAACAATTATAAAAGTATGATATAAAGTAGTATATGTAATATAATTAAACATTTAAAATAACATTTTTTTCCTTTATTGAAGAGACTTCTGGCATCTAAGAGGGGGAGGAGGGGTTAGTTTTTGGGAAGGGAATCCCCCCCCAAAAAGGACCAGGTAACAAGTCCCTTCGGGGGTTATTTCCTTTCTTGTTTTTTTAACCCCATAGGACCAGTTTGAGACTGAATTTTGAAAAAATAATACCCAAGCCCTTGTTTCTGGCGCCTGCCCTGCATGCCCTCACCCTGCATCCCCCACACCCCCTGCATCCCCACACCCCCTGCATAATGCTAATCCCGCATGAATGCCACTCCCTGCATGAATGCTACCCCCCTGCATGCCTGCACCCCCTCATGTGCTACCACGGGGCCACCCTTTTTTGGCCCCCATGGTGACTTATTTCCAGACAATCCCTAAACCAGAAAGGGTAAATTTTTTGGGAAAGTTTGAAAGGGGGCCCGGTTTGTTCATAAGGTAAACAACGCTAGACTGGCGCTTCCGGGCCCCAAGGGTGGGCAGGCAGACGGGTCTGGTCGGATCGCAACCGAAAAAAATTAACAAAAAAATATTGACCAAAAAAGAAACCACAAAAATCGATTGGACACCCTGTTCCGGGGCTCTGTATTTTGCATTTTACCCTTAGCGCTTTAAATGTCGAGTATATTATGTGGGTGGATGGCCTGGCTGCTACGTAATACCCCCACACTTGACTTTGTAAAAAAAAATATTTCACCTCTCACCCTACATTAAACCATTACAAACAAATTTTTGAAGTAATGAGTGTACTGTATATATTTTATCGCCGGGGTTTTAAATGTCGTATATATTAAAAGGGGGTATTTCCACATACCCCCTACACCTGATTTCCAGAAAAATACTACTCATCACTCTACTTAAGACTACAAATATTTTAATAAGCAATGAGTGTTTTTTGGGGTTTTTTACTTTATTGTTTTTAATGCCTAGTTCATTATAATTAAATATGTTAGTAAAATTTGACTACATTTAATATGCATTTATATGGAAAAAGGGCCCCACTTTAGAATTTCCCTTTATGGTGGTAGCCAATTAACCTGCCGAAAATGGGACCCATGAAAGATATAAGGTAAAATAAGTATAAAGATATGAGGAAAAAAACAGGGGGCCCTGGAAGGCCGGTGTGGATATAAATCATTTCCCCCCTTTTTGGGGAAATTTTATTCGGGTTTTCGCTGGCAACCAAAACAGGAGAATTTTATTTAAAGAAAATAGAATTATGTTATAGATTACTGCATTATTGTAAAAGGGTATAAAACAGTGCACTTTAAAAATATTAGACTCCCTTTGCGGTATTGGATGGGCGTGATTTGTTTACTTTTGAACATTGGCAAAAATAACATTTTTCTACTTTGAGCTCAATTTCAAAGTCTTTTTTATATGAAACTAATAAAATATCTCTATTTCTGTAATATGTTTTTTATCAAAGAGACCCTAAAAAGAATACAACAAAAAATTTTAAAAATACCCCTCAAAGTGGAGTTTTAATCCAAAAACACGGTGGGGTTTTTTTTTTCTTTTATTATGACTGTGGCGGGTTTTTTTTATACTTGCAATCCCCCAAGACCCTTTCTCTCAATGGGGGCCTCCCAGCTTTCCCCCCGTTGATTTGAAGCCACAAAATTTTTGAGTATAAAACAGTGGACCCCGGTTAAGGGTTCCCAAACCAACAAATGTAAGATTTTTTTGTAAGTGTTTTTAATCAAACTTTTCCCCGCTACTTTCAGCTCAATTTTTCTTTGGGAAACCCAACAAATTCATCTCATTTTTTAATATATTTTAATCTATCAAATGAGACCAAAAAAACGAAATATAACCATAAATCCATAAAAAATACACTGAAAGGCTGTTTTTAAATAAAAAACAGTTTTTTTTTTTTCCATGCACTCTGTGCAGGATTTTTTTATCTCGACACTGACCATGCAGCCCCATTTTTTCAATATAGGCCTACCAACTTTCTTCCACCTATTTGAAGGGTAGAATTTTCAATAAAAACTGACCTGGCCCCAAGCTGCATGTACGGCACCACCCAAAAGGGTTTAAGGGTAATTTTTAGATCAGTGAAATGTGAATTAATTTGAATTTTTTTTTTCCCAAGTCGGATCTCCACTGCCTCCAGCCTCCCTACATTTGCAACCCCTGCTCAACCCCCAAAAAATGTTTACCCACTATCCCTCATTCCCCCTTTTTTTGCCCCATGGATAACGTTTTTTTTCTCCCCGAACCCCAATGCACCACCACCTTTTTTTTTTATCAATTCATTTTAATCATCCTTATAAACCATCCCTGACATCAACACCCAAATATCTGAAAACATTTATTTTCCATAATCCCTTCCAATGTGATATCCAATTTTTTTTAAAATCGTTTTTATACCCTATTTACTTTATCTATGTTCACTTTTAACTTTCTACCTTTTTCACACTCTCCCAAACTCGTCCACTAACCTTGCAACTTTTCTTTAGAATCTCCCATAAGCACAGTATCATCAGCAAAAAATAACTGTGTCAACCCCATTTTCAAAATTCTATAATTTTAAACCCACCCTCCCCCAACACCCACATTTACTTTTTACAACCCCATCTATAAATATATTAAAAAAAAAGACATTCCCTCCCTGTCTAAGACCACTTTTTTCCGGGGAATCTCCCCCCTCCAAAACCCCAACCTGACCCCCACTATTTTTTAAAAACCCTTTTCAGCCTTATAACTTACTACCTATTCCATACATTAACATTTGCCACATTGTCCCCTATCCCCTCTATCATATGCCTTTTCTAAATCCATAAATGCAATAAAACTTCTCTACCTTTATCAATATTTCCATATATGCTTACTGAAACACTTGATCACACATCCTCCCCCTAAAGCCTCCTTCCCCCATCTGCAATCCTACTCTGTCTTACCTCTAATTATTTCAATAATAACCCCCCCCAACACTTTACCTGGTATACTCAGAAACTTATTCCCCCATAATTTTTTCACCCCTTTTTTCCCCCCCTTTATATAAAGGAACTATACATGCCTCTGCCAATCCCCAATTCCTTCCCCTTTCATACTTTATTAAACAAAAAAACCAACCACTCCAGCACTACATCCCCCCCCCCTTTTTTAAATTTCCATGACCCAACCAGCTGCTAACCCCCTTTATTCTGTAATGCCTCCCCACCTCCCCACACTCCCTCCTGCCTTTTTCACTCCAAACATTTGTACCTCCCTAGTACATGAAATTACCCCTCCCTTTTTCATGACATTTAAATGTTTCAAAAAATTTCCCCCCATCACCCCAAAACCCCCAGCTCCCCCTCTACTAACCTACTCTGTTTTTTAAATGACAAATCCATTCGTTCCCCAGGCTTTTTTACCTTTTATCTCCTCCAAATTTTTTTTTTTTCAGTTTTTTTGACAGAGCCCTCCCATTCTTTTATCCGCCTTCTTTTCATCCTCACCCCCTCTTCCCTTTTTTTTACTTTTCCCTATACTCTGTTTTTATTAACCTTCTGTTTTGTAAAAAACCCTCATAAACTACCTTTTTTTTTTATCACACCCTTTACTTCTTATTTCCCCCACTACCCCTTTTCCTCCTACCCCCCCTCCCCAGCCACAAACCCCCCACATTCTAATACTGATTTTTAAAACTATCCCAACCTCTTCAACCCCCACTACTCCTACTTGCACTAGCCCATTTCTGCCAATAGTTGTTATATCTCACCCTAACCCCCCTTCCCCTTTTTTATACACTTTACCTCTCTTTCTTGCTGTGCCATTTTTTTGTCCCATCTACCTTTTTTCTCAACTGTAGCTACAACCAAATAATATTATATATCCTTCCCCCCATAAACATGACATCCTGAAGCCTACTCATAACCTTTTTTCCACCAAACATAATCCAAAAACTACTTTCCTTACGTGCTATATCATATTGTATATTTATTTATCCTCTTTTTTTAAAAAATGTTTTTTATTCAAACCTCTTTTAAAATAGCTCAATTAATGGTTCCCCTTTACATTTACCCCGGACCCCAAATTTACCTATACTCCATCCACAAATTTTTTTCCCTTTGCAAAGATCCCCCCCCACAATTACCCCTCACGGTTCAAAACTCCCCACACACCAACATTTTCCAAAAAACTCTCTCCTTCTCCTTTCTCTTTCCCGGTAAAACACTTTTCTATAACCCACTTTAACTCCAACCTTTATTTTACTCCCATAATCCTTGAATTTTACATTTTATTCCTTCTTTACCGCCCAAAATGGTTATTAACATTATTGCCCCTCCTTTAGCTCTAAAAATATTTGAAACCCCTGATCTAATCCCCTTTATTTCTCCCCACTGAAACCCCCTACCCACTTCAGCTTTGTCTCACTTAAAACCCGGGCATCCCGCTTTTTTTTCATTCATAACAACTACAATCATCCTTTTTTATCATTTCCCAACATCCACCCCATTCAAACATCCTACTTTTACGGTTTTTCTTCTTCTTTTTGTGTTTAGGAAAAAAGGGGGTTTGCCCATTGTTCCCGGCATTTTAGTTGACTTTTTAAAAATTTACGGAGGAAAGATTTTATTCCCCTTCCCCGGATATGAAAGGGAAAAACTAAGAACAAGCTAAGTTTAAAAAAAAACTCAGATGAGTGTATACATAAACGTGTACATGTTTCTAGGCCATGTAAGTATAAGACGTACCTGAAATCTTGATGTTTATGAGAAGAAAAAAAACCCCCAATCCTACCATCATGTAAAAAAGTTTTGGTTTTGTTTCACAGTCACCTGGCAGGATGGTGTTCCTCCTGGGGGGGCATTATTTTTTTTGGGAGAGTATTAGAGTTTTCCAATGTTTTGAATACCAAAAGTATTTACATTACCTTCAGGGGACAAGTCGTCGGTTAGTGAATCTGAGGGAGCAGAGTTGTTTCAGTGTCCCCACAGATGAGGCTGGGTTAAAAATTGCCTTTTTCTCCTGTTGGATATTTATAAACAAGTGTTAAGAGACAGCGGGAGCCGATACACCTGTTACTAGATATTTTGAGAGATTGGCTGCGGTAAGGAACTTTCATAAAAACTAACCTTCCATGGTGAGAAAAATACCCAGTTGGGTGAATCTTATTGAAGCTAGCTGGCCTAGTTTACCCAGGTCAGGTTTTTAGACTCCTTTACCCCGGGTTCAACCCCCCCTGGTATGGTTTTTTTTGCAACGTTTTGTTTCGGGGTCATGAACTTTTATCTTTTTTTAATATATACAGTAGACCGATTTCACATGGAGTTATGTTCCAAAAAAGTGTTAGATAAACTGAAGAACTTTTGGGGAAAAAAAGGGTTACGCCCCCAAGAAAAAAAAATTTTTTTGGAATTTACAAAATAAAAGTGAATATATATTTGTAGTTCGTCGTGATGTATTATATTGTTTTTTCTACTT
>WNWK01049842.1:0-13064 GCA_009830355.1 Cherax destructor
AGGTCTTTACACAGGTACTTAAAAATAACACAAGTTCAATGGAAAAATCTTCACATGGCACTCTACCATAACCACAACAAAATGTGTTACTCAGCTTTAATCCCCACTCTGGAGAAAACAACCTGTAAACTAATATATGAACCTTCCACTGACATCACCAAGGTAAATTTTACAAGGTAAATTTTATCCTATCAAAACAAGTGACTCATTTCAAAATCCAGTACATCTCAAAGAATGTTTTGAGTTATTTTAACAGTCAAATAACTCTCCTGGTTAAGGCCCCCATGTTATGTTATTTTCCCCAATTTATCATCAAGGTTCTACATGTACTAGCATAGGGTATTTACTTAAAAGGTCTTAGGGTAAAAGGAGGGTATTTATAGGCTAAAAAGATACTTACTCAGGCTTAGCTGCTGCATCTGAAAACTTATTGGTCCTCTCACATTCCTCTCAAAAGGTTATTTAAACCAACATTATAAAAATAGAGCTATATTAAGAAGTATATATACATATAATGTACAGGTCTCCACTCCTAAACATATAACCAGCCTCCCCCAAAAGCACATGGCTCACCTCTCACATTTACCTCTCCTTTTCTTAACATTTCTTAACCCTCCAGTGTCTTGATACACTGAAGATCACAGAATATCATGGTAACATCGATCTACAACCCTCCCCATTACCTTTTGAGCACTCATTCAGCCCTGAAACCAAGTTATGGTCAGCATTAACAATACCAGCTCACTGCATCAGCCATGTTCCCCAGGACAAGGAATTGTGGGAAACAGGAGTCTCCTAAGCTCCTCCCCTCAAACATAAACAAACAAAAACATCATTTTGCACATCCTCCATGTACTCTCAATATATCTTATATTATATAAATTTAGGTTGGATAAATACATGAGTGAGAGGGGTTGGATTTGAGTGGGACTTGCACTTGAGTTAATAGAATCATTAAAGGATATTTCTTGGATAGAATTGAAAATTAGGTTGGGCAATTCTTCTGTTAGTGGGATGGATTGTGAAGGACCTGCCTAGTATGAGCCAACAGGCCTGCTGCAGTGTTCCTCCTTTCTTATTACAATGATACATGCAACTTATAACTAGTACTTATAAAAATGTGCATTTATTTTTATAACCTATTATATTGAGAAAATCAGTTTAATCCAGCTTCTTAAGTTTTTAAGGATGGCCTAGCCTTTTAAACTTCCCCAAGCAGTACTTCTGATTAATTCAATATAATAAGGTATTCATGTTATTTAATTACAACAATACATGCTGGGTTCCGCAGTCCCCATAACAAGTCAATAATACCCCATAACAAGCACATGATAGGGTGGATAGGGAGCAATATGGTAGATGTTGCAAATGTATGGAATAGGTGGTAGGTTACTGAAAGCAGTTACGAGTTTTTACAAGGATAGTGAGGCTCAAGTTAGGGTATGTAGGAGAGAGGGAGATTATTTTTCAGTAAAAGTAGGCCTTAGACCGGAATGTGTGATGTCACCATTCTTATTCAATATACAGTGGACCCTTGAGTTACGAACACCCCGGAAATCGTACAATTATGTGAGGTGAAAGTGTTGAATGATAATATTGTAAGTGCTTTTGTAAGTGTATTTTTGGGGTTTGAAATGGACTAACCTACTTGACATTATTTATTAAGGGAGTAATACACACACAACCCTCACATATAAAAAGAGAGGAGCTTACGACGACGTTTCGGCCCGACTTGGACCATTTACAAAGTCAAACTAACACACAGAACAGGTGGAAGGAGTATTTACCCCACTCTCTTGTACCCTCCCCCTGTCTGCCTGCCTATAAATATTCCTTCCACCTGTTCTGTGTGATAGTGTGACTTTGTAAATGGTCCAAGTCGGGCCGAAACGTCGTCGTAAGCTCCTCTCTTTTTATATGTGCGGGTTGTGTGTGTATTGTTCCAGTCACGGTATTGTGCCTTTTTTGTTATTTAAGGGAGTAAATTCGTTCGGTAATGGCACTTGAGCAGGCTTCTGGAATGAAGTTTGTTCGTTACTCAGGGGTCCACTGTATTTATAGATAGGGTTGTAAGAAAAGTGAATGGTCAAGTGTTGGGGAAATGTGTGGAATTAAAAGATAAAAATCTAACACAAAGTGGGAGTTGTCACAATTGCTCTTTGCTGGTGACACTGTGCTTTTGGGAGATTATGAAAAGCTGAAAATGTTGGTGGACGAATTTGAGAGGGTATGTGAACACGGAAAAGAGCAAGGTGATGAGGGTAAAAAATATTTAGGCAATGAAAGATTGGATATCAGACTACAGGGAGGGAATATGGAGGAAGTGAATGTGTTCATATATTTGGGAGAGGACTTATCAGCAGATGGGCCTATGAAAGACACGTTTAACCATAGAAATGACTCAGAGAAAAATGTGAGTGGTTTACTAAGGAGTCTGTGGAGACAAATAACATTTTCCATGGCAACAAAGAAGGAAATGTATGAGAATATAGTGGTAACAACACTTGTACGGGTGTGAAGCATGGGTGGTGAATGTTGCAGCAGGGAGGAGGCTGGAAGCAATAAGCAGTGCAAATATTATGTAGAGAATCCATAGCTTAGAGAGTAGAAGGAGGTGCAGAGTTACTAAAAGTATTTCTTTCTTTCAACAAACTTTAGTAAAAGCAGTTATTAGCCCTTTGCTCCCAGCATGTTAGTCGCCTCTTACCACGCATGACTTAAGGAGGAAGAATTTTGTTCCACTTCCTAATGGAGATAAAAAGAAATAAACAAGAACTAGTAAGGAAATAGAAGAAAACCCAGATGGGTGTGTATAATATATGCTTGTACATGCATGTGTGGTGTGACCTAAGTGTAAGTAGAAGTAGCAAGACGACATGAAATCTTGCACATTTATGAGACAGAAAAAAGACACCAGCCATTCTACCATCATGTAAAACAATTACGTACAGGTTTCCGTTTTACACTCATTTGGCAGAATTGTAGTATCTCCCTGGGCAGCTGCTGTCGACCAACCTACTACCTATATGAAATCCTTTTATTAACCATAAAATAACTTTGCAACGATGCTAAACAATGAGCATATATAACTGTACATTAAAAAATACTATAAAATCATAGTGTTTCAGTAAGAACTCACTGCTGCTCTAGCTGCTAATGCATATGATCCTGGGGGCAGCTGATAACATTGCCGATCACCAAAAACTGGGGCAGAATTTGCAGCATCCCTGAATGGACCATAAAAAGACTAGGCAAATTTCACAGCATAGGAGAGCACTGTGACCCGATTAGCTAAGCCAGCGTCATGAAGTGAAACCTTTATACCACCAACTCTGCCATCCATCATGTCAGAGGGGGCTGTAATTTGAGCACCTGAAACATGAAACAAGTATCAAGATTCTTCTTCTTTCAACAAACAGGCCATATCCCACAGAGGTTGGTGGCCCAAAAAAGAAAAACAAAAGTTTCTCTTTTAACTTTAGCAATGTACAGTATACAGTAGAAGGGATTTTAGTCGCCTCCTACAGCATGTATGGCTTACAGAGGAAGAATTCTGTTCCACTTCCCCATGGAGATAAAAGGAAATAAACAAGAACAAGAACTAGTAACAAAATAGAAGAAGACCCAGAGGGGTGTTTATAGTAGGGCCCCATTTACACGGCAGGTTAGGTTCCAGGATACCGCCAGAAAGCAGAACACAATTTTTCTCCACTTATAAATGCATATAAATGCCATATAAAAAGTTTACACTAACATATATTAAGTTAGCAATATAACTAGGCATTAAAAACAATAAAAAGTAAAATACACACACAGTACACTTATTTTTTTATTTTATTTTTCAACAAGTCGGCCATCTCCCACCGAGGCAGGGTGATCCAAAAAGAAAGAAAATCCCCCCAAAATTAAATACTTTCATCATCATTCAACACTTTCACCTCACTCATACATAATCACTGTCTTTTCAGAGGCGCTCAGATACAACAGCTGAGAATAAGTCCCTCCCAACTGTCACTATCCCAGACCCCTCCTTTAAAGTGCAGGCATTGTACTTCCCATTTCCAGGACTCAAGTCCAACTAAATCAATTAACTGGTTTCCCTGAATCCCTTCACAAAATGTTACCCTGCTCACACTCCAAAAGCTCTTCATGTCCCAAATACCATTTGTCTCCATTCACTCCTATCTAACATGCTCACACATGCTTGCTGGAAGTCCAAGCCCCTCGCCCACAACACCTCCTTTACCCCCTCCCTCCAACCTTTCGAGGACGACCCCTACCCTGCCTTCCTTCCCCTACAGATTTATACACTCTCCAAGTCATTCTACTTTGATCCATCCTCTCTAAATGACCAAACCACCTCAACAACCCCTCTTCAGCCCTCTGACAAATACTTTTAGTAACTCCACACCTCCTCCTAATTTCCACACTCCGAATTTTCTGCATAATATTTACACCATACATTGCCCTTAGACAGGACATCTCCACTGCCTCCAGCTGCCTCCTCGCTGCAGCATTTGCAACCCATGTTTCACACCCATATAAGAGTCTTGGTACCACTATACTTTCATACATTCCCTTCTTTGCTTCCATGGATAACGTTTTTTGTCTCCAAAGATACCTCAACGCACCACTCACCTTTTTTCCTTCATCAATTCTATGGTTAACCTCATCCTTCATAAACCCATCTGCTGACAAGTCAACTCCCAAATATCTGAAAACATTCACTTCTTCCATAATCCCTCTCTCCAATGTGATATCCAATTTTTCTTTATTTAAATTGTTTGATACCCTCATCACCTTACTCTTATCTATGTTCACTTTCAACTTTCTACCTTTACACACCCTCCCAAACTCGTCCACTAACTTTTGCAACTTTTCTTTAGAATCTCCCATAAGCACAGTATCATCAGCAAAAAGTAACTGTGTAAACTCCCATTTTGTATTACTTATTACTTACCTTAAAATATTTGTAGTCTTAATGTAGGGTGAGTGTTGAGTAGTATTTATTGTAAGAAGTCAGGTGTGGGAGGTTTGGTAGCCAGCCAGGCCACCCCATCCACATGTAATATAGTACTATGACATTTTAAAGAGCCCCAGAGCGATAAAATACATATACAGTACACTCATTAGAATATAATAGTTTATTTGTACACGATACAAAGTTGTACAAGGTATTATTGTCTTGGGATGTACATGCCAAAAGCCCTTTGTATGCAGAGCATTATGGGCAAACTTAAAATTAACTTAAGATTACTTAGTCTATAACAGATTAAATGGCAAGATTTACAGTAAACAATTGAGTATTTAATCAATGAAATTTGAACATTACAATTTTGAAGCATTATAGTTTTATAATAGAACAAAGTAATTAATTTACTATATGTAGTATTACAATTTGTCCAATCAGATCAAATCGAATCAAGTCAATGTTTTGCAGTCAATTAATTATCTTCTAGTGATCTGTCTCGCGTAACCCAAACAACCCCTACAGGATTCATTAAATTAAATAAGTGACACTGGATCTCGTCAGATCCAAGAAATAAGGGAACCATTGACTGGATTCAAAACTGGTATCCGTGTCCGGATTCAATAAGCGGACGGAGTTTTAGGGGACCTTATCAAACACCCAAACAATAACAATAAGAATAACTTTTATGAGGTAAGATTGTCCAAACACTTACACATGCAAATAAAATAGATACGATACAAATAGACGAATCACCACTTCAGGGAACCTATTAGTAGAATATACAGTAAAGCATCCAACAAAATCAATCATGAAACCCTGTGTAGTATGCAAACTAACAACCAAACGTTCCTCTGCATGGATTACATGCAACTTTTGTGGTAAATGCTGCCACGCCCCTTGTAAAGACATTCAAGACTCTACTACCCGATATATTAAACAAGGGAAGTGTTTTTGGGTATGTCCAAATGAGACAGAACTGTGGAATAAAATCACATCGATATTAAAAGATGACAACACCAAATCGGACTTCATAAAAAACATGACAGCTTTCTATAACAGTTGGGAAAGTAAAAAATAAGGGCCAGATGGTGCTACCACCCCTGGTACAGATGTTGAAATGGTAGCCAGTAAATTTAAGAATGGATAAATAAATGATGGTGACCTGAAGAGAGACAGTAGCTCTAGTGAAATAAATGATGGGGAAACAGGTGTAGATAAGGACACACACAAAACAGTGTTACAAACTAGCAATAACACAGTAGATAGTAAACAAGGGGATGCCCAGGGAAATACTGAAGATAAATTACCGGAAACAGTTGAAGGCTCCATTGTTAGCACTAGTAACGAAGACAGACACGAGACAGGAACACACCCACCACTGGGGAACACAGTCACAAAAAACCAGGGTAAATGGAAACCAGGCCTATGTGAATATTATGCACTTGGTATCTGCAGGCATGGAAAATCTGGGAAATCAGATGGGACATGCAATTATGATCACCCCAGAAAATGCTGTTCCCATATGAAAACAGGCAAATGAAACCTCCCGTCCTGTAAGTTTTTCCACCCTGAAATGTGCCACACATCAATTCAGGAAAGACAGTGGTATAACTTATATTGCCAGGCATACCACACAGAACATCCAGACCATGGCAAAATCAGGGTAGCCACAGCCACTCCAGAGAGAGAGGTTTTTTAGTGCCAGGAAGGAAAAAAAGCTGGCAGGAAATGACAGAAATTGTACACCAACTGCAATCATTTCTGGAGTGAAATCACAGTCAGTGGCCTCCACTCCATTACAACAGATATTAGTGTAGAGAGCCTGACTGTCTGCATAGACAGCCATGCTGTCTGCCAGCTGAGTTCATATTTCGTGCCATGCTAGTTTCCATAGTATTCCGCCAGAGGGCAAGCCTGTAGGCATACCCATGTGAGTCTGCCTCAACCCTGCCTCTCCCTCACTTGGCGCCCAGACAACACTCAGAGAACAGGTCTACTCCTCTCCCTCTCGCAAGGCATGGCCCTTGGCAATGGCCACAGACACGCAGCCTGTTACCCCCACCTTTATTACAAATAAAGTAAGAAGCCTCCGAAGTCTTATCATTACAACCACGCCTCCAAAATGCCAAATAACACATCGTTATAAATGGTGACAGCGGTGCCTCACAGCAGTTGTGTTCAGTTGTGTTTGCCCGCGAGGGGAGGAAGAGGAATGAAGTTATCTACCACTTCATCAGTCTCTACAAGAAGCATCCGTCTCTCAACGAGTTATCCTGATGTCGTGTCTGCAAATCTCAGCATCCAGACACAGGTACAAGCAGGATTCAGGCCAAAATTTGTCTAATTCTCCGAGAAATGGCATCACTGACTTCACGCCACAGCGTCCCATGCTGTTTCTCAGTCACGTGCTCAGCCTTGCCAGCATGTTCTGCTGTTGCTGTTCAGCTCAGCACTGCTATTTCAGCACTTCAGAGGTGAGTGTGGTGATTTCCCAGTGTGAGCGTGTCTCCTCGTGTGTTGTGGGTGAGGGAGGTAGGCCCGCAGCCCTGTCTTTCACCATACACACCCGCCCTAGTGTACGCCACACACTCCACTCACTGCCCACTCCCTCTATGCTGTTTTCTGTGAATTTCCTTGTGAATTCTTGCCAGAACTGTGTATCAGTGTCCGAGGCCACTCGAAGCCACTTGTGACCAAGCCACCTGATCAGCACGCCATGTGGGTAAGCCAGATCAGCAAGCCACAATGGTCTGCGCCCACATCAACCCATGACGTCACCACCATGCTGCTGACGTCACGATGCTGCCGACTCCACGATGTCACTCCACTGATGTCACTTCGCGATGTCACCCCATGACATCCATCATCATGTCACTCCAGAACGTCACCTCGCGACGTCACTCACGATGCTGCCTGACGCCTGACATCACCCACATGATGTCCCGTGTGTTCTAGTTCACAGTGATCATTTTATTTTCATTATTGTCGAGAAGTTTGAGAGAAGATATAAGTCGAGTGTTCATTATTTCTCTCAGTCAGTGTTCTCACATGTTCGAGTATTGCTTAGTGACGATTTTTATACAGAAAAGCCTCATTTGCTAGTAAGCCATGTTGTACCACATGTGCAGTATGTGTGCAGTTTATCGTGTGTCCTATGTAGCACCTGTGTGTTACTTTGTCACCCTGTGTGTGTCCCGCACCCCGCGCGCTTGACAGCTGACATTTGTCAGTCCAGGCGTCAGTTACGAGCATTCGAGCGCCTTGTACGGAAAGCTCTTATTGTTCGCCGCTCGTAGATGCCTTTGCCGAATCGTACCCGCGACGATTCTCCCATCGAGACCATTCCACTTCACCTCCAAGACTGTCAGTCCAGTTATTGCTGATGACCAGTCTGGGGACGCTTACATTGCCCTCTGCTGTAACTTCTACTGTCGAGAGATGTCACTCGCCAAGCCGCAGTTAAGCCTGTTGGCAGGCGACTGTCAGCCTCGTGTCACAGCTTCAGTGAGCAGCCTGCACAAAGTTGATGTCACTTTGACTGCTAGCCCACTCACTGCAGTATGGTGTATGCTGTTACGACCTCCAGATGTTTCGTCGAGTCGTCTCTGTCATGACTCACTCCACACTCGCCAGCAGCGACAGCTCCAGCGACAGTACCAGTCGAGGAATGTCCTCCTGAGTCGTTTGCCAGCCCTGTCCTGTTTCGACTACTGACGACGCCTCACTCCAGGGCACCAGCAGTTGTGCCCCAGGTTGAGTGACCCCTGCAGCGACTACTACGATGTCTGCTTCACCTCCCAGAGGAGACCGTAACCTGTTACGTCACAGCTCAGCCACAGCTGTCTCCCGTGTTGCAGTATGTCCAGACGCAGGAAGGCATGCAGTGCTGCATCGACGCTCACTGCCTTAGACCACGAAGCACACCGTTTTTCTTCCTCTATGGAGGAAGTTTTTTTTTCTATGTCCATATGTTGTGTGGGTCTTGGGAGAGATATTTAGGTAGACATAGACACTCCTTGTAGGATGGTTACGGTATATTTACGGTAAGAGTAGGAGAGAGTCCAGCCACGTCTGTCCAGTTATAGGTCTGTCGCTACTGAGGGTGTACGCCTATGTGAGACTATGCACATGCGCTGAGCCTCTGACGTCAGCGGGTATCGTGACGTCACACGCAAAGGACCAGCTGTATAAGTGGGATGAATGCTGAATGCTGGTACACTACACAAGTGTACATATGATACTGATACGACAGCTCGGCCATGTTATCGTATGACGTCTCGGCATACTATACAACTCTATAGACTGAACAGAAAGGTGGTACTGGGTGAATCTATACAATAGCAAACACATTATAACTTGGAACTGATCAAGATTAATCTTACTCTCGCACTTCTTGAGTTAACAGTACTTAAGAGAATGTTAATGGATCTAGATATAAACATTATATATATAACAATTTCAATTTGCAAATTTGATCGATCAATGGATGTGTATTCATGCACTCTTCGGCTTCTGAGGAAGAATAAATATTTACAGGGAAGAAGTTTTAACAGGAAAGATAAACTCGGCTAACACGGGTTATACTGTTAAAACTCAGAACTCAGAGAGAACTTGAATCACTAGAAGTTCACTGGAATATTACTTATTACTCTTAGGAAATGACAAGTTACTTGAGCAGTTAAACACAACAAAATTGATGAAACAAAAATTGAATACTGGGGAATTTAATTTACACAAAATCAATTTCAGGAATTATCAATAGTCAATAATTGCACTGCGGAAAAACTTTGCAACACAAGAAATAAGATATTACAAGGAATTAGTTTGAACACTCTTACTCTTAATTGCAAGCAAAGCAAGGTAACTCAATAAAATAATTACTGGAACAAATTACTAAAAGCACTGACTTTAAACAAACTTAAGAGTGAAATTGTTCAAACAACACTTTAACATGAACTATGTAAAAAAAAAATCATGAACAAGATATTTAACAAGAAAATAAGGCAACACTTACAGGAACTGACGTACAACTCATCCAGGTAATTAACTTTTGGACTTACAATTCACAAAAGTCAATTTCGTTGTCCTTGAGATTAGTAACTTATCAGAAGAAATTGAGATCTTCACTAAAAATTATAGCAAGCACTAGTCTGCAAGGTTGAAACACATTAGCACTGTATAAAAAATAAACAAGTACACAAAACAATATTGGGTGCAAGGGAAAAAGTAACACTGACTGCAACACATAAGAATTAGCAGGGAATATTACTGGTAAAAGGTTAAAAATTGCTTGGAGGAGAAAACAATATGTAGTTACTGGGCAAGCAAAATTAATTAATTACACAATTAATATTAACAAACAAGGGTAAAATAATAAAAAATGATAACTCTGGGATAGTGCACTTGGTGAAACACAATAATTAACAAGACAAAAAATTCAACAACACATGGACAATGCTGGGGAAAAATTTAAAATCTTTTAAAATTACTACTTGGTGGAATATTGGAACACAAGATAACTTTAACAAAACTGTACTTACTGCATATTTAGTAACACAACGAAATTCACAGAAATTATAACGCAATAATTAACAAGGGACAATACTAGTGAAATCAAAAATTAATGCAAATAATTAATTTAACACAGAACACTTCCTAGGATAACTCAAAATTTATGTAACTCGCAGAAATTGTCTCAACACACGAAATTGTCTATAGATTATCTGAAAAATAAAACAACAACACAGTAAATGTCTCTAGGGTGGAAATCGTTAGACTGAAGCGTGGTGGTGGAGGTGGGGTTTGGGGGCTGGTGGTCTGGTCCACTCGTTGATAACTTAAAGTAATGTGCATGAACTGCGGACTACGAACCGAGGCTTTGTACAGTTGGCACAACAGTTCAGAAGAAACACACTCAGGACCCTCGACCTGGTTCGAGCCAATAAACTGCTTGCAGGACCCAGTTAAGGGAAATAATCCACACTTAATGCTTTGTGTGGGTGGATGCACATGGTCAAGGCCTTAGCACATGGTTAATGCCTTAGCGTGGGTGGTGGGGGGTGGTGGCGGGTGGTGGAGTGGCTAGGCTTACACCGCTTCCCGCGTGCGCCTGTGGCTTACGCCATTTATATGAACTTAACCCAGGGTGGCTTGAATAACCCAGGATACCACGGGGATGGTATTGTACTCAGAACAGCAATACACTGGAGTACAAGGTGGTATAAATGCGTGACTCACGTGGCTTACTTCTCAGACAGCAGAGTGGCTTGCTGGCTTAGTAGAATATTTTCACACAGATTGACTGGCTTGGAATCTTGTAACAAATTAGCACAGCAAGGTAGAAGCTGGCTTAAGCCTAGGCTGACGTAACTGGTGGTGGCTTTACTGGCTGAATGGTACTCTCCCTCACTGGCTTACTCGTACAGAATTTGCAAAACCGGGTCAACCCCTCGAAGGTTTTAACAAATCAACAAATGAGGCACTTAACTGACCAGGAGATACTTTAGATATTGTAGACTTCTTGGATGTAGGTAGCTGGCAACGTGGTCGGTCTGGAGGCTGTTTGCTTGCTTGTCTAGTCTATCTTTTATAACATCGTAATCGATAAAAATTACGGCACACCGCTGCTCACCACTTGTTGTGTGGGTTTTGGGGAGAATTTTAGGTAGACATAGACCTCCTTGTAGGATGGTTACGGTATATTTACGGTAAGAGTGGAGAGAGTCCAGCCACGTCTGTCCAGTTATAGGTCTGTCGCTACTGAGGGTGCGCCTATGTGAGACTATGCACATGCGCTGAGCCTCTGACGTCAGCGGGTATCGTGACGTCACACGCAAAGGGACCAGCTGTATAAGTGGGATGAATGCTGAATGCTGGTACACTACAAAGTGTACATATGATACTGATACGACACATATGTTTATGATATATGTATTTTTCTTTCGTGTTCTGTGACCTGTTCTTAGAGAGAGACCCAAAGTTTTTTAATGCCATTCATGGTGGGGACGACCATGGGTGCGTGGCCGAGCGATGTAGACAGCCTGACTTCCATAGACAGCCATGCTGTCTCCCAAACTGAGTTCATATTTCGTGCCATGATAGTTTCCATATTTCTGCCAGAGGGCAAGCCTGTAGGCATACCAATGTAGTCTGCCTCACCCCCCGCCTCTCCCCACTTGGCGCCCAGACAACACTCAGAGAACAGGCCTACTCCTCTCCCTCCGCAAGGCATGGCCCTTGGCCATGGCCACAGACACGCAGCCTGTTACCCGCACCTTTATTAAATAAAGTAAGAAGCCTCCGAAGTCTTATCATTTCAACCACGCCTCCAAAACGCCAAATAACACATCGTTATATTAGAGCCAGGAAAAAAAGACCCCTTCCATACCACCAATACCACCATTCCAACTACATTCATCTTTGCTAATATACAGGGTCAAAGCCAGCAACAAACAACAAGGTACCTTACATTCGTGGACTGCTTACAGAGTCAAATGCTATGTTTGGATGCAATGTCCCAACAATTCCAGGAAACAGCTTCTGAAATTTACCACTGTCTGGGAAAAACTTCCAGCTCCCGCCCCTAACATCTTGCACTGGGGGGTTTCAACCTCAGGCACCTAAAAAGGAGGAACATTGCAAACAATGTGGTAGCAGAATAAACCAGGAGGCAGCTCAGATGAAAATTCACACTTGCATGAACTTTTAAATCTCTGCACCAAGTTCACCTTAAACCAGCAAATAGTAGAGCCCACAAGATTAGAGAATACGCTGGACCTCATCTTCACACAATGATGATCTGATACGAAATGTCATCATATCAAAAAAAATATACTCATATCACAACATAATAGAGGTCCAGACATGCATGCGGGGAGCCCCAGATCAACAAAATGTGATCAGCCGCCCCGGGAGCTTTCTCCAAATTCAACTTCAATAACAAAAAAATAAGGTGGGACCAAGTAAACCAAATCCAAATTATATAAACTGGGAAGATTGCCTAAGCATCACGGATCCCAACCTATGTCTAGAACAAATTAACTCTGTGGTACTTGAGGTTTGCTCAAGGCAAAATTCCCTAAGGAAAAGGAGG